>OZ038318.1:9480562-9646988 GCA_964035775.1 Osedax frankpressi
CCCTTTGTTAAGTTAGTTACATCCCTTCGTTAAGTTAGTTACATCCCTTTGTTAAGTTAGTTACATCCCTTTGTTAAGTTAGTTACATCCCTTTGTTAGTTAGTTACATCCCTTTGTTAAGTTAGTTACATCCCTTTGTTAAGTTAGTTACATCCCTTCGTTAAGTTAGTTACATCTCTTTGTTAAGTTAGTTACATTCCTTTGTTAAGTTAGTTACATTCCTTTGTTAAGTTAGTTACATCCCTTTGTTAAGTTAGTTACATCCCTTTGTTAAGTTAGTTACATCCCTTTGTTAAGTTAGTTACATCCCTTTGTTAAGTTAGTTACATCCCTTTGTTAAGTTAGTTACATCCCTTTGTTAAGTTAGTTACATCCCTTTGTTAAGTTAGTTACATCCCTTTGTTAGTTACATCCCTTTGTTAAGTTAGTTACATCCCTTTGTTAAGTTAGTTACATCCCTTTGTTAAGTTAGTTACATCCCTTTGTTAAGTTAGTTACATCCCTTTGTTAAGTTAGTTACATCCCTTTGTTAAGTTAGTTACATCCCTTTGTTAGTTAGTTACATCCCTTTGTTAAGTTAGTTACATCCCTTTGTTAAGTTAGTTACATCCCTTTGTTAAGTTAGTTACATCCCTTTGTTAAGTTAGTTACATCCCTTTGTTAAGTTAGTTACATCCCTTTGTTAAGTTAGTTACATCCCTTTGTTAAGTTAGTTACATCCCTTTGTTAAGTTAGTTACATCCCTTTGTTAAGTTAGTTACATCCCTTTGTTAAGTTAGTTACATCCCTTTGTTAAGTTAGTTACATCCCTTTGTTAAGTTAGTTACATCCCTTTGTTAAGTTAGTTACATCCCTTTGTTAAGTTAGTTACATCCCTTTGTTAAGTTAGTTACATCCCTTTGTTAAGTTAGTTACATCCCTTTGTTAAGTTAGTTACATCCCTTTGTTAGTTAGTTACATCCCTTTGTTAAGTTAGTTACATCCCTTTGTTAAGTTAGTTACATCCCTTTGTTAAGTTAGTTACTTCCCTTTGTTAAGTTAGTTACATCCCTTTGTTAAGTTAGTTACATTCCTTTGTTAAGTTAGTTACATCCCTTCGTTAAGTTAGTTACATCCCTTTGTTAAGTTAGTTACATCCCTTTGTTAAGTTAGTTACATCCCTTTGTTAAGTTAGTTACATCCCTTTGTTAAGTTAGTTACATCCCTTTGTTAAGTTAGTTACATCCCTTTGTTAAGTTAGTTACATCCCTTTGTTAAGTTAGTTACATCCCTTTGTTAGTTAGTTACATCCCTTTGTTAGTTACATCCTTTTGTTAAGTTAGTTACATCCCTTCGTTAAGTTAGTTACATCCCTTCGTTAAGTTAGTTACATCCCTTTGTTAAGTTAGTTACATCCCTTTGTTAAGTTAGTTACATCCCTTTGTTAAGTTAGTTACATCCCTTTGTTAAGTTAGTTACATCCCTTTGTTAAGTTAGTTACATCCCTTTGTTAAGTTAGTTACATCCCTTTGTTAAGTTAGTTACATCCCTTTGTTAAGTTAGTTACATCCCTTTGTTAAGTTAGTTACATCCCTTTGTTAAGTTAGTTACATCCCTTTGTTAAGTTAGTTACATCCCTTTGTTAAGTTAGTTACATCCCTTTGTTAAGTTAGTTACATCCCTTTGTTAAGTTAGTTACATCCCTTTGTTAAGTTAGTTACATCCCTTTGTTAAGTTAGATACATCCCTTTGTTAAGTTAGTTACATTCCTTTGTTAAGTTAGTTACATCCCTTTGTTAAGTTAGTTACATCCCTTTGTTAAGTTAGTTACATCCCTTTGTTAAGTTAGTTACATCCCTTTGTTAAGTTAGTTACATCCCTTTGTTAAGTTAGTTACATCCCTTTGTTAAGTTAGTTACATCCCTTTGTTAAGTTAGTTACATCCCTTTGTTAAGTTAGTTACATCCCTTTGTTAAGTTAGTTACATCCCTTTGTTAAGTTAGTTACATCCCTTTGTTAGTTACATCCCTTTGTTAAGTTAGTTACATCCCTTTGTTAAGTTAGTTACATCCCTTTGTTAAGTTAGTTACATCCCTTTGTTAAGTTAGTTACATCCCTTTGTTAAGTTAGTTACATCCCTTTGTTAGTTACATCCCTTTGTTAAGTTAGTTACATCCCTTTGTTAAGTTAGTTACATCCCTTTGTTAAGTTAGTTACATCCCTTTGTTAAGTTAGTTACATCCCTTTGTTAAGTTAGTTACATCCCTTTGTTAAGTTAGTTACATCCCTTTGTTAAGTTAGTTACATCCCTTTGTTAAGTTAGTTACATCCCTTTGTTAAGTTAGTTACATCCCTTTGTTAAGTTAGTTACATCCCTTTGTTAGTTACATTCCTTTGTTAAGTTAGTTACATCCCTTTGTTAAGTTAGTTACATCCCTTTGTTAAGTTAGTTACATCCCTTTGTTAAGTTAGTTACATCCCTTTGTTAGTTACATCCCTTTGTTAAGTTAGTTACATCCCATTGTTAAGTTAGTTACATCCCTTTGTTAAGTTAGTTACATCCCTTTGTTAAGTTAGTTACATCCCTTTGTTAAGTTAGTTACATCCCTTCGTTAAGTTAGTTACATCCCTTTGTTAAGTTAGTTACATCCCTTTGTTAAGTTAGTTACATCCCTTTGTTAAGTTAGTTACATCCCTTTGTTAAGTTAGTTACATCCCTTTGTTAGTTACATCCCTTTGTTAAGTTAGTTACATCCCTTTGTTAAGTTAGTTACATCCCTTCGTTAAGTTAGTTACATCCCTTTGTTAAGTTAGTTACATCCCTTTGTTAAGTTAGTTACATCCCTTTGTTAAGTTAGTTACATCCCTTTGTTAAGTTAGTTACATCCCTTCGTTAGTTACATCCCTTCGTTAGTTACATCCCTTTGTTAAGTTAGTTACATCCCTTTGTTAAGTTAGTTACATCCCTTTGTTAAGTTAGTTACATCCCTTTGTTAAGTTAGTTACATTCCTTTGTTAAGTTAGTTACATTCCTTTGTTAAGTTAGTTACATCCCTTTGTTAAGTTAGTTACATCCCTTTGTTAAGTTAGTTACATCCCTTTGTTAAGTTAGTTACATCCCTTCGTTAGTTACATCCCTTTGTTAAGTTAGTTACATCCCTTTGTTAAGTTAGTTACATCCCTTTGTTAAGTTAGTTACATCCCTTTGTTAAGTTAGTTACATCCCTTTGTTAAGTTAGTTACATCCCTTTGTTAAGTTAGTTACATCCCTTTGTTAAGTTAGTTACATCCCTTTGTTAAGTTAGTTACATCCCTTTGTTAAGTTAGTTACATCCCTTTGTTAAGTTAGTTACATCCCTTCGTTAGTTACATCCCTTTGTTAAGTTAGTTACATCCCTTTGTTAAGTTAGTTACATCCCTTTGTTAAGTTAGTTACATCCCTTTGTTAAGTTAGTTACATCCCTTTGTTAAGTTAGTTACATCCCTTTGTTAAGTTAGTTACATCCCTTTGTTAAGTTAGTTACATTCCTTTGTTAAGTTAGTTACATCCCTTTGTTAAGTTAGTTACATCCCTTTGTTAAGTTAGTTACATCCCTTTGTTAAGTTAGTTACATCCCTTTGTTAAGTTAGTTACATTCCTTTGTTAAGTTAGTTACATCCCTTTGTTAAGTTAGTTACATCCCTTTGTTAAGTTAGTTACATCCCTTTGTTAAGTTAGTTACATCCCTTTGTTAAGTTAGTTACATTCCTTTGTTAAGTTAGTTACATCCCTTTGTTAAGTTAGTTACATCCCTTTGTTAAGTTAGTTACATCCCTTTGTTAAGTTAGTTACATCCCTTTGTTAAGTTAGTTACATCCCTTTGTTAAGTTAGTTACATCCCTTTGTTAAGTTAGTTACATCCCTTTGTTAAGTTAGTTACATCCCTTTGTTAAGTTAGTTACTTCCCTTTGTTAGTTACATCCCTTTGTTAAGTTAGTTACATCCCTTTGTTAAGTTAGTTACATCCCTTTGTTAAGTTAGTTACATCCCTTTGTTAAGTTAGTTACATCCCTTTGTTAAGTTAGTTACATCCCTTTGTTAAGTTAGTTACATCCCTTTGTTAAGTTAGTTACATCCCTTTGTTAAGTTAGTTACATCCCTTTGTTAAGTTAGTTACATCCCTTTGTTAAGTTAGTTACATCCTTTTGTTAAGTTAGTTACATCCCTTTGTTAAGTTAGTTACATCCCTTTGTTAAGTTAGTTACATCCCTTTGTTAAGTTAGTTACATCCCTTTGTTAGTTACATCCCTTTGTTAAGTTAGTTACATCCCTTTGTTAAGTTAGTTACATCCCTTTGTTAAGTTAGTTACATCCCTTTTTTAGTTACATCCCTTCGTTAAGTTAGTTACATCCTTTGTTAAGTTAGTTACATCCCTTTGTTAAGTTAGTTACATCCCTTTGTTAAGTTAGTTACATCCCTTTGTTAAGTTAGTTACATCCCTTTGTTAAGTTAGTTACATCCCTTTGTTAAGTTAGTTACATCCCTTTGTTAAGTTAGTTACATCCCTTTGTTAAGTTAGTTACATCCCTTTGTTAAGTTAGTTACATCCCTTTGTTAAGTTAGTTACATCCCTTTGTTAAGTTAGTTACATCCCTTTGTTAGTTACATCCCTTTGTTAAGTTAGTTACATCCCTTTGTTAAGTTAGTTACATCCCTTTGTTAAGTTAGTTACATCCCTTTGTTAAGTTAGTTACATCCCTTTGTTAAGTTAGTTACATCCCTTTGTTAAGTTAATTACATCCCTTTGTTAAGTTAGTTACATCCCTTTGTTAAGTTAGTTACATCCCTTTGTTAAGTTAGTTACATCCCTTCGTTAAGTTAGTTACATCCCTTCGTTAAGTTAGTTACATCCCTTTGTTAAGTTAGTTACATCCCTTTGTTAAGTTAGTTACATCCCTTTGTTAAGTTAGTTACATCCCTTTGTTAAGTTAGTTACATCCCTTCGTTAAGTTAGTTACATCCCTTTGTTAAGTTAGTTACATCCCTTTGTTAAGTTAGTTACATCCCTTTGTTAAGTTAGTTACATCCCTTTGTTAAGTTAGTTACATCCCTTTGTTAGTTACATCCTTTGTTAAGTTAGTTACATCCTTTGTTAAGTTAGTTACATCCCTTTGTTAAGTTAGTTACATCCCTTCGTTAAGTTAGTTACATCCCTTTGTTAAGTTAGTTACATCCCTTTGTTAAGTTAGTTACATCCCTTTGTTAAGTTAGTTACATCCCTTTGTTAAGTTAGTTACATCCCTTTGTTAAGTTAGTTACATCCCTTTGTTAAGTTAGTTACATCCCTTTTTTAGTTACATCCCTTCGTTAAGTTAGTTACATCCTTTGTTAAGTTAGTTACATCTCTTTGTTAAGTTAGTTACATCCCTTTGTTAAGTTAGTTACTTCCCTTTGTTAAGTTAGTTACATCCCTTTGTTAAGTTAGTTACATCCCTTTGTTAAGTTAGTTACATCCCTTCGTTAAGTTAGTTACATCCCTTTGTTAAGTTAGTTACTTCCCTTTGTTAAGTTAGTTACATCCCTTTGTTAAGTTAGTTACATCCCTTTGTTAAGTTAGTTACATCCCTTTGTTAAGTTAGTTACATCCCTTTGTTAAGTTAGTTACATCCCTTTGTTAAGTTAGTTACATCCCTTTGTTAAGTTAGTTACTTCCCTTTGTTAAGTTAGTTACATCCCTTTGTTAAGTTAGTTACATCCCTTTGTTAAGTTAGTTACATCCCTTTGTTAAGTTAGTTACTTCCCTTTGTTAAGTTAGTTACATCCCTTCGTTAAGTTAGTTACATCCCTTTGTTAAGTTAGTTACTTCCCTTTGTTAAGTTAGTTACATCCCTTCGTTAAGTTAGTTACATCCCTTTGTTAAGTTAGTTACTTCCCTTTGTTAAGTTAGTTACATCCCTTTGTTAAGTTAGTTACATCCCTTTGTTAAGTTAGTTACATCCCTTTGTTAAGTTAGTTACATCCCTTTGTTAAGTTAGTTACATCCCTTTGTTAAGTTAGTTACATCCCTTTGTTAAGTTAGTTACATCCCTTTGTTAAGTTAGTTACATCCCTTCGTTAAGTTAGTTACATCCCTTTGTTAAGTTAGTTACATCTCTTTGTTAAGTTAGTTACATCTCTTTGTTAAGTTAGTTACATCCCTTTGTTAAGTTAGTTACATCCCTTTGTTAGTTACATCCCTTTGTTAAGTTAGTTACATCCCTTTGTTAAGTTAGTTACATCCCTTTGTTAAGTTAGTTACATCCCTTTGTTAAGTTAGTTACATCCCTTTGTTAAGTTAGTTACATCCCTTTGTTAAGTTAGTTACATCCCTTTGTTAAGTTAGTTACATCCCTTTGTTAAGTTAGTTACATCCCTTTGTTAAGTTAGTTACATCCCTTTGTTAAGTTAGTTACATCCCTTTGTTAAGTTAGTTACATCCCTTTGTTAAGTTAGTTACATCCCTTTGTTAAGTTAGTTACATCCCTTTGTTAAGTTAGTTACATCCCTTTGTTAAGTTAGTTACATCCCTTCGTTAAGTTAGTTACATCCCTTTGTTAAGTTAGTTACATCCCTTCGTTAAGTTAGTTACATCCCTTTGTTAAGTTAGTTACATCCCTTCGTTAAGTTAGTTACATCCCTTTGTTAAGTTAGTTACATCCCTTTGTTAAGTTAGTTACATCCCTTTGTTAAGTTAGTTACATTCCTTTGTTAAGTTAGTTACATCCCTTTGTTAAGTTAGTTACATCCCTTTGTTAAGTTAGTTACATCCCTTCGTTAAGTTAGTTACATCCCTTTGTTAAGTTAGTTACATCCCTTTGTTAAGTTAGTTACATCCCTTTGTTAAGTTAGTTACATCCCTTTGTTAAGTTAGTTACATCCCTTTGTTAAGTTAGTTACATCCCTTCGTTAGTTACATCCCTTCGTTAGTTACATCCCTTTGTTAAGTTAGTTACATCCCTTTGTTAAGTTAGTTACATCCCTTTGTTAAGTTAGTTACATCCCTTTGTTAAGTTAGTTACATTCCTTTGTTAAGTTAGTTACATCCCTTTGTTAAGTTAGTTACATCCCTTTGTTAAGTTAGTTACATCCCTTTGTTAAGTTAGTTACATCCCTTTGTTAAGTTAGTTACATCCCTTTGTTAAGTTAGTTACATTCCTTTGTTAAGTTAGTTACATCCCTTTGTTAAGTTAGTTACATCCCTTTGTTAAGTTAGTTACATCCCTTTGTTAAGTTAGTTACATCCCTTTGTTAAGTTAGTTACATCCCTTTGTTAAGTTAGTTACATCCCTTTGTTAGTTACATCCCTTTGTTAAGTTAGTTACATCCCTTTGTTAAGTTAGTTACATCCCTTTGTTAAGTTAGTTACATCCCTTTGTTAAGTTAGTTACATCCCTTTGTTAAGTTAGTTACATCCCTTTGTTAAGTTAGTTACATTCCTTTGTTAAGTTAGTTACATCCCTTTGTTAAGTTAGTTACATCCCTTTGTTAAGTTAGTTACATCCCTTTGTTAAGTTAGTTACATCCCTTTGTTAAGTTAGTTACATCCCTTTGTTAAGTTAGTTACATCCCTTCGTTAGTTACATCCCTTTGTTAAGTTAGTTACATCCCTTTGTTAAGTTAGTTACATCCCTTTGTTAAGTTAGTTACATCCCTTTGTTAGTTAGTTACATCCTTTGTTAAGTTAGTTACATCCCTTTGTTAAGTTAGTTACATCCCTTTGTTAAGTTAGTTACATCCCTTTGTTAAGTTAGTTACATCCCTTTGTTAAGTTAGTTACATCCCTTTGTTAAGTTAGTTACATCCCTTCGTTAAGTTAGTTACATCCCTTTGTTAAGTTAGTTACATCCCTTTGTTTACTGTCGTACATAACCAGTAACTAATGAAGAACATCCCCAAGTCTGACTTTGACCTCCTCTTGACACCAACATACAGCCAGTAGCAAAAGAAGACCCTCCCAGCAGTCTATTGCTTCAAGCCCCGCCCAGGAGTATGTGAGATCTCTACATGCTTCATATTCACCCTCTAGCAGTTCTCGTTCTTTAAGTAACAGTTAGCCACTCGAGTATATCTTATCGCTATCTCTTATCACTATCTCTTATCACTATCTGTTATTACTATCTCTTATCACTATCTATTATCACTATCTGTTATCACTATCTCTTATCACTATCTCTTATCACTATCTCTTATCACTATCTCTTATCACTATCTATTATCACTATCTCTTATCACTATCTGTTATCACTATCTCTTATCACTATCTCTTATCACTATCTATTATCACTATCTCTTATCACTATCTCTTATCACTATCTATTATCGCTATCTCTTATCACTATCTCTTATCACTATCTCTTATCACTATCTCTTATCACTATCTCTTATCACTATCTCTTATCACTATCTCTTATCACTATCTATTATCACTATCTCTTATCACTATCTCTTATCACTATCTATTATCTCTATCTCTTATTTCTATAAACTTTTCTTGCTCTAATACGGAATTGATAACCTTTCCATGACCTCCGTATATCAGGACATAAACGTACGACGTTTGGCCGACCCCAACAACCGCCGCCATGTGACCCCGCGACGACCCCCGGCGAACCTCAGACTTCGCGGTCCAGCGGTTTCACGTCGGAAAGACCTCCTGCCTCCGTTCACGCTTCTTCATCGCCGACGAGGTCGCAGTCGAGCCACCCCTCCTCTTCCTCGTCTCGTCTGCCAGCGTCTCCAGCGTCTCCGAGGATTCCCTCGTCTTCCCCGACGTCTCCTCGTCTTCCCTCCTCCCCGACGTCCTCGCGAAACCCTTCCTCCATTTACGACAATAGGAATATTTCATCGTTGAGACCAAAAAATATGCGATCTACTTCTGGATCTACTTCTCCTAGTCAGGTGTGTGTAGGTGTGTGTAGGTGTGTGTGTAGGTGTGTGTAGGTGTGTGTGTGTGTGAGTGTGTAGGTGTGTGTGTAGGTGTGTAGGTGTGTGTGTAGGTGTGTGTAGGTGTGTGTAGGTGTGTGTGTAGGTGTGTGTAGGTGTGTGTGTGTGTGTAGGTGTGTATGTAGGTGTGTGTGTAGGTGTGTGTAGGTGTGTGTGTAGGTGTGTGTGTAGGTGTGTGTGTGTGTGTGTGTGTAGGTGTGTGTAGGTGTGTGTGTAGGTGTGTGTGTAGGTGTGTGTGTAGGTGTGTGTGTAGGTGTGTGTAGGTGTGTGTGTAGGTGTGTAGGTGTGTGTAGGTGTGTGTAGGTGTGTAGGTGTGTGTGTAGGTGTGTGTAGGTGTGTGTAGGTGTGTGTGTAGGTGTGTGTAGGTGTGTGTAGGTGTATGTAGGTGTGTGTGTAGGTGTGTGTAGGTGTGTGTGTAGATGTATGTAGGTGTGTGTAGGTGTATGTAGATGAATGTGTGTGTGTGTGTGTGTAAGAATTTATTTAGAAAACGCAACAGTTAAAATAATATTACATTTTCGATATTGCGTTGAAGATAAAAAAAGGTACAATAATAATTATTAGTTTCACGTAAGCAGGAAGCTTTTAAGCTTGCGCTTGAAACTGTTTGGTGAAATAGTTGGAGATAATAGTTGTTTCGGAAGTCGATTCCATTTATAAGAGGCTATTGATGAAAATCTTTTTTTGCCATATTTAGAGTTAGTAGTTGGTAGCGTGAGTATGGTGAGGTCAGATGTTCGTAGTTGTCTGTTGTTTGATTTAATGTTAAGTGATAGTCGTAATGCATGCGGTTGTTCGTATGTAAGAGTTTTCTTTAGTATAGTGAGTAATTTGTAGTCGATAGAGTCAGTAGTTGTCATCCAATTCAGTCGTTGTCTTAATTCGGTAACACTAGTTGAGTAGTCATTTCGGTTGAGTCGGTAAATTAGTCGTATGGATCTATTAATAATTTTGTCAAAATGTTTAATTTTATCTTTATTTACTGTTGGTGTGTGTGTAGGTGTGTGTGTAGGTGTGTGTAGGTGTGTGTGTGTGTGTGTGTGTGTGTGTAGGTGTGTGTACAGGTGTGTGTATGTAGGTGTGTGTAGGTGTGTGAGTGTAGGTGTGTGAGTGTAGGTGTGTGTAGGTGTGTGTGTGTGTGTAGGTGTGTGTGTGTGTAGGTATGGGTGTGTGTGTGTAGGTGTGTGTGTGTGTGTGTGTGTGTAGGTGTGTGTGAGTATGGGTGTGTGTAGGTGTGTGTAGGTGTGCGTGTGTAGGTGTGTGTGTAGGTGTGTAGGTGTGTGTAGGTGTGTGTGTGTGTGTGTGTGTAGGTGTGTGTGTGTGTAGGTATGGGTGTGTGTGTGTAGGTGTGTGTGTGTGTGAGTGTAGGTGTGTGAGTGTAGGTGTGTGTAGGTGTGTGTGTGTAGGTGTGTGTAGGTGTGTGTGTGTGTAGGTGTGGGTGTGTGTGTAGGTGTGTGTGTGTATGTGTGTGTATGTGTGTGTGTGTGTAGGTATGGGTGTGTGTGTGTAGGTGTGTGTGTGTAGGTGTGTGTGAGTGTGGGTGTGTGTAGGTGTGTGTGTGTGTAGGTGTGTGTGTGTGTGTGTGTAGGTGTGTGTGTGCGTATGTGTGTGTGTGTGTGTGTGTGTGTGTGTGTGTGTGCGCGCGTGTGTGTGTGTGCATATGTGTGTGTGCGCGCGTGTATGCATGTGTGTGTGTGTGTGTGCGTGTGTGTGTATGTGCGTATGTGTGTGTGTATATGTGTGTATTTATGTTTTGCACGGACATGTGATATATTTCTATTGGCAACTTTTTCTAATTTTATTTCAAACGCCAACTTCAATAAAACGTTTTTCTGAAATAATGATTATTTTGTGTAGTAATTCTATAAACTATATAAATCAGACACACATCTAACGATGACACTTCTCTCTTAGGTTAGATTTGCAGACCAGTCTCAGGATGATAGAATCGCAACAAATTTCACGACCCCGAGATACGATTCCGGAAAAGAAACCCACAAACAGAAATGTCAGTTTTATTCTCTCAACCCCATTTATACTCCAGCCACAACTCTACATACACTTTCTTAGCCTCTTCGCGGCTAAATCTACCCTAACCCTAGCCTGAATATACTCCTTCCCTTCCTACCTAACCCGTGCACTCATTACGCAGTACCCGACCAACCAAAGTTCCAGTACACGATTTCAGATTCTGATACTGACCACGAAATTTCTCCAAGGTAAATATTGCCCGCTTACCACTATTACCTAACTATTACGTAACGTCGCTATTGCGTCACTATTGCGTCACTATTACCTAACTAACATACACCGACTTCTAATTTATTTACGTCCCGTTCTGCGAGGCAACATTTATTTCTATAAACTCTATAAGCGTCATTTGGAAACTAAATCAAATTCGAGCCTCCTATATTCCCGCCATTTCCCCTCTCATTTCTCTTCCCACCTCGTCTGCGAACAGAACATTGCCCTACATCGGCAACAAGGAGGCTGCGGTTCAACCAGCCTACTCCGACTACAACCAGCCACGTTTCATGGCGTCCTCGCATTCGCCAACGGGTTTGTGTTCTAGGAATGTCACGTCTTATGCTACTAGGAATGTCGTGTCTTATGCTACTAGGAATGTCGTGTCTTATGCTACTAGGAATGTTGTGTCTTCTGCTACTAGGAATGTCGTGTCTTATGCTACTAGGAATGTCGTGTCTTATGCTACTAGGAATGTCGTGTCTTATGCTACTAGGAATGTCGTGTCTTCTGCTACTAGGAATGTCGTGTCTTATGCTACTAGGAATGTCGCGTCTTATGCTACTAGGAATGTCGTGTCTTATGCTACTAGGAATGTCGCGTCTTCTGCTACTAGGAATGTTGTGTCTTCTTCTACTAGGAATGTCATGTCTTATGCTACTAGGAATGTCGTGTCTTATGCTACTAGGAATGTCGCGTCTTATGCTACTAGGAATGTCGTGTCTTATGCTACTAGGAATGTCATGTCTTATGCTACTAGGAATGTCGTGTCTTATGCTACTAGGAATGTCGTGTCTTATGCTACTAGGAATGTCATGTCTTATGCTACTAGGAATGTCGCGTCTTATGCTACTAGGAATGTCATGTCTTCTGCTACTAGGAATGTCGTGTATTATGCTACTAGGAATGTCGCGTCTTATGCTACTAGGAATGTCGTTACTTCTTCTACTAGGAATGTCGTGGCTTCTTCTACTAGGAATGTCGTGTCTTATGCTACTAGGAATGTCATGTCTTATGCTACTAGGAATGTCGTGTCTTATGCTACTAGGAATGTCGTGTCTTATGCTACTAGGAATGTCATGTCTTATGCTACTAGGAATGTCGCGTCTTATGCTACTAGGAATGTCATGTCTTCTGCTACTAGGAATGTCGTGTATTATGCTACTAGGAATGTCGCGTCTTATGCTACTAGGAATGTCGTTACTTCTTCTACTAGGAATGTCGTGGCTTCTTCTACTAGGAATGTCGTGTCTTATGCTACTAGGAATGTCGTGTCTTATGCTACTAGGAATGTCATGTCTTATGCTACTAGGAATGTCGTGTCTTATGCTACTAGGAATGTCGTGTCTTATGCTACTAGGAATGTCGTGTCTTATGCTACTAGGAATGTCATGTCTTATGCTACTAGGAATGTCGTGTCTTATGCTACTAGGAATGTCGTGTCTTATGCTACTAGGAATGTCATGTCTTATGCTACTAGGAATGTCGCGTCTTATGCTACTAGGAATGTCATGTCTTCTGCTACTAGGAATGTCGTGTCTTATGCTACTAGGAATGTCGTGTCTTATACTACTAGGAATGTCGCAATATATATACTGGGACTACTATCTATATATTAATTCGCTATCGTAGCCCACGGCGATTCCGTAGCCATTCGCGCGTTACCTAGACGACGTATCCAACCCCTTGACCCCTCGACAGGTCAAGAGAACCCGCACGAAGCGGTGTCTGCTGACGACAGCGGTCATTATTCTCCACCGTCTTCGACGGAGACGGCGGCAGTTCGAAGCGTCGGCAGTTTGAAGGCGATTTAAACGTCTTCGCAATTCACAAGTCTTCTTTGGTTCGCAATTCACAAGTCTTCTTTGGTTCGCAATCTACATTTCGTGACCGGCGGCGGTCATTTAACATGTTCAACGGACAACACCTACTGGACAAATTCAGAAATGGCCTAGAATATTCTATTCGAGACTTACGGAAGGCGTACACATTTATTTTCATTGTTTTTATTATTTATTCCGGTAGAGGATATTATTTATAAGACCGGCGAATCTCCGCCGACCTTTGACCTTCGTCGTTGCCGTCGCGCGTGAACGGAACTATTTTATGCGACACTTTTTATTTAGCCGAATGTCCGCGGGGAGTAGCGTATCATTTTATTAGCGTGGCGAGCGAATTTTAAAGTCTTGCGAAAGCGGTTTCTTATGGCCCCGCCTCGCCCCCTACTCGTTCAATTGTTTAATCTACCTCGATACAGGTGTTCTAGCATCGAGAACGCACCCTACGTCTATGCATCTATGTTACCCCGACACCTCCCACTCCCACACACCCTGACACCTTCCACTCCCACACACCCTGACACCTTCCACACACCCCGACACCTCCCACTCCCACACACCCTGACACCTTCCACACACCGCGACACCTCCCACATGCCTACACCCCCACTCCCACTCCCACACACCCAGACACCTCCCACTCCCACACACCCCGATACCTTCCACACACCGCGACACCTACCACACACCCCGACACCTCCCACTCCCACACACCGCGACACCTCCCACTCCCACACTCCGCGACACCTACCACACACCCCGACACCTCCCACTCCCCACATGCCTACACCCCCACTCCCACACACCCCCCACCCCCCCACCCCCCCATTCACTACGTAAGTGCCTCTTTTACTCCCACATTTTGCATGCCTCCTCACAATGGAAGTTCTCACCGACTGATGAATGCCTTATAATAGTGTACATAGTATACGTTACCACCGTTGCCTCCACCTATACCCGCCATATACAGTCAGAATCGCTTTTTATCGAAGTATGTTGTTGTTTTATAAAATAAAATCAATTTTATACGAGAATACCGGTTTATTTGTTACAATTACAATTTAAAACAAATGGTAGACGATAATTTTTTATAAAATAAATTTACACAATAATCATTCAGTCATTCAGATTTGGTAATAAAATATTATATAAAAACACATCGACATTAAAAGTAGTAAACGAAATTTGAAATTGGAGTATTCCAGGTGAAAGGGAAATAAATATAACTATGAAGCATTGTGAGTGCAAAGATGATCTCAATAATTCGTGGGTAGCATTGACTTCTAGGCTTCAGTGACCTCTAGAGTTTTCCAGGCACTGGGTCCGCCCTTACGAAGATTGATTTCAAGTTTCGAGGGCATCACCTTCACTGAACATTGTAATGGCGAAATTGCCTGGAATACACATAAGATTATGTTATAAAATGTAATTATTATTTTGTAAAAATTATTATTCCATTATTAACTATTTAACTAATAATGTTAATAATGCTAGTCAATAGATCATTACATTATTTTAATAATTATTTTCAAAGATTATTTAAACTACATAAACTACATTATCTGAAAATATTAAAGAAATTAATGAATAATACAACAAATTATATTAAAGTATAATAGTTACATAATAAAATGAATTTGATAAAAAATAATAACATTGCAACATATTCTATAAATGATGTTGCAAGTTAATATTTCAATTCAAATAATCGTTGGTATGAATTAAATCTATAAACATGAATTAAGATAATTGGTAATAAAAATAGATTTAATTTTGAAAATGACACTCAATTCTAATGTCTTGAACTCAAAAGAGAGATATATCAACCATGAACGTCGATCCTAGTGGTAGGAAAAACAACCTACCTCACATAATTCGAAGACATTTTTGTAAACAGGCCGATCGTTTGAATTAGCAGAGAGAGCGATATACTCCACACTCATCTGAACCTGAGAGAGCAGCGTAATCATTAGGCAAAGTAAGGTAAAGTAAAGGTAAAGTAACCACCGAATACGGGTCAGCCAGATAGTATTGCATTAGTTGGAGAGGCAACCGTTTACCTGATTGACTTCCACCTTGACGCTGTCGGGCAGAATGAACTTGGAAAACAGGGAGATGGTAACTTTGGTTCCGGTCTGGAACCAGTCTATGCGTGGTTTCAGCTCGTCGCTCGTACTCTGCGGGTGAAGGCGGTGTCGTAGTGGAGTGACGATGGAGTGCGGGGTGGAGTGGAGGCGGGGTTATGCTGTCAATATTTGACTTTAAATCATTATATCTAAATATGTAGAATAAATATCAATATCATGAATATTTATTTAATTTATGTATAAATTCTTAATAATATTATTATTCCTCTTAAATGAAGAACAGTATTAATAACTTGATTTGGTGATAATGGATTAATGAATGAATATCCTTATCTATTTATATTGAAATCTCAACTAAATGTAATAAATTTAACCAATTTAGAAATTATAAATAAATCGAAAAAAGTTAAATATTAAAGTAAATTAAATATTAACGCAAGATTTAAAAAAAGTAATTCTAAGATAATATAAATAAAAAGCAGTTTCATGAAGATCGTTGTCTGTAAATAAAGTAAATTCTCGGATAACGATAAAGGTGCTTCTCCTAAATAGCCGAAATACCAAACCCAGCAAATCGTACCCCACGAAATGAAATCATATCCTACCTCGCTCGGCTTGCTCCACAAATGTGAATCGAGGTGTTCGCAGCCGAGCTGTTCGAGGAACTTGGAAAAGTCGGTAGTCTTCATAGTACAGCAAGACCAGAACTTCATGCTATAAAGATCAAAGGTCAGCGGTCAGCGAATATGTATATAAAAAATGTCTTATTGTATTACAAGACCAGAACCTCATGTTGATTTTAAGTGAATTGTAACTGAAGGATGTGCTTGAGAAACTCTTTCCTCGATATATCAATAATTACATACGGTATGTTATAATACTATTATTGTAGCAGTACATATAACTATATAAAACTAGTGCACATATTGACTAACCCCTCATGGAATACAGGTAAGCCGGGATGGTATTGACATTTGTTAACTGAGACTCCGTCGTATTGCTGTAGAAGGTCGAGGAGGAGTTTATTGGGAGAGGCGATAAGGTTGAAATAATGAGGTGTATAAACGGGGCAAGACAATTCGGGGTAGATAAGATAATCTGTAAAGAAGATATGCGAATAAAATTGTAAAAATCGATTTCAAAATTATTTACTCGAAAGTACTAAAAACATGAAATCTACAATGAAATTATCCTAATAATATTCAAGTGAAATAAATGCATATATATATACTATATATATATATATATATATACTATATATATATATATATATATATATATACATATATATAAATATATATATATATATATATATATATATAATATATATATATATATATATATATATATACATATATACACACACACACACACACACACAAATATATATATATATATGTATATATATATATATATATATATACATATATATATATATATATATATATATATATATATATATATATATATTAATTTAATAAGATGTACAATAAGAGTGAAATGGTCAGTAAATATTCAGAATTTCTATTCGATTTACAATATACCTAAAGTGTATTGAATAAATTTTATTTCATTTATAATTAAATAGTATATATACTATAGTAGTAATTATGTGCTGTAATATATTATGTAATATATTATACTTTAATCTGTGGTTCATAGAGTGAAAGAAATAGAAAATATAATTTCGTAAAATATTATTAATGATTTTTTAATATTATTCTCAATAGATTCCTTAATTATAAGAAATATAATAATTATGTAATATTGTTATATGGGATATGTTATATATTATATTGTTTAAATTGTGTAGGTAGATAGTAGAGTTTGCATATGGAAAGTAATGCATAACTGAAAGAACTTATCGATAGATCAGATGACCGTTAAAATTAATAATTTATATTGATTGATATATTTAATTTCTTAAATTCTATCGAATTAAAGAAATGAATTATAATCGCAACGAGAATGGAACAAATGTTCGCACAAATATAAATAATGATGTATTTTTAACCTTTTTACATCCGGACCTCTTGCATGTAGTGCCAATAGCTACTTGACCCTCTACGTTGGTGGTTTGAACATTAATCATTCATTAAACTTGCACTTTAATTAGCGGCATATTATGTACAAAGAGAATTTACTCAAAAAAGTAAACTATGTACAAACTTTGCGTATCTTCTGAAATTTTCAGATTCGAGAGAATTTCTATTTGTTTCGATAATGCATTTTTAGTTGAGTCATTGGACTAATGGAGGAGAAATGAATACAGATTATTGTCACAATATAAGAATTAATGTATAAATATTTAGAAATATTCGAGCTTCTCGAATATGAAGCTGAAATGTATCCAAATTAATACAATTTAAAAATCACCATATTTTATTGAATAGATCATATCGAGTAAGATTTATTGAAAAGATTTTATTAAGTATTTTCTATTTAGTAGATTTTATTATGTAATTTCTATTTAGTAGGTTTTTTGAGTAAGTTTTATTAAGTAGGTTTTATTGAATAGGATATACTGAGTAATATTGCCACGCTGAAATAATGAGATGAAAGAAAGGCGGAGTTAGTACAGATATGTCCTAGTTTCGAAGGAACGAGTTCATATTACAAATGCCAAGCTTAATTACAGACATTCTCCAATAATTACATATTAATTATCATTAATAATCGTTACATCGTTGCACGTAAAATGGTAATTTCGCGAAGAAACCAAAACGTAAATATGTAATCGAACGACAATCGCAAACATGATTAGATAACGTCGCGTACTATTACGTAATAACGGTGGACGAGCACGCGCGGTATATAGGGAACGTCGAGTTGCGCAATCGCCACGCAATGGAGTCGGGACGTACCGTCGAGGTGAGTCTGATCTTCTGCTCGTCGGCTGTCGGTCGTGGAAACGACGTCGGCGGCGCCACGGGTTTGTTGGCGACCTCCTCGACGACCTCCGCGACTGACTGTACGGTGTCGAGAGCTCGATTAGCGTTGCATTTCAATGCGAATAGACCTCGGGTTAAATTGACGCAGGGCGTTAATGGGTACAAATAATCGCCCTTGGTATTTCTAATTTGTATGCGCAATTCATGTTTAAACAATATTGATTGTGTAATACCTATTTATATTTATCTAAATAATGAAATACCTAAAATTGATTTAACGTATCTTAAGTTTACTATTTTTACTTGAGATGATTTTTAAGCTCCCTATAATATAAATAATATTTATTTAGATGTTCTACTTTCATCAAAATAAAAATTGATGTAATATCGTATGGTTGATAATAATATATTCATTTAGTCTAGACTAAAAGGAAAACCTCTTTTGTCTTATCATCCTTAATGCCTGGACGTTCCGTGAGAGCTTCTGGCTTTTTATTGCTATGGAAACCAAAAGTGCATCCCTAAAAAATAAAAACAAGTCATTTTATTTGGATCTCAGACATTATTTTCTAAAAAATAATTCATAAATGTATATTATAATTATATAAATAAAATAAATAAAGAATCTATTCAGTTTTAAAACTAAATACAGTTATATACAGCTATTGAACGAAACAATACAATGACAATTAGAATAAGAATACAAGTCAAATAGTTATTAAAAGAAATGTGGTATTAATAAATTATTAATTTTTAGTGAGCACTAAAAATTAATATTTTACAAACATTACACAATTAAATATCATAAATACGAAATATAATATTTGTGAACACATGTCGACAGATAGTTGCTACGTTAGTATACGATATGTTTACACTTTATATTAAATAAGAATTACGTTAAGTTTTATATTATTAATTCTATATGCAGCATAGTACCAACACAAAATACAAACTTAGACTATGTCTTAAGTGGGACATTCGCAATAAGTTTCTTTATAGAAAATGTCTCTCGTCATTTTGTGTGACACATATTAACGTCTGAGTTTGTAATTTTAATTTCTCTAGACAATTTGCGTACTTCGTTAGTTTAACTTATTCAAATAATAATAGTCAATAGCAGATTCTTCGTGATAATAAAATAATTAAAGCCGTAAGAAATCGTGAGAAATATCTAAAGTAAAGTAAACATTGAAATAAAGCATCGTTTTCCACTCGCAATTTGAGTTACACGTAAAACGCCGCGGAATTACGCCGTATTTACTCTTTCCGACGGCGTAGAACATGTTCAATTTACAAACGTGGAATGCCAGCGTAATGAACTTTAACCTTCTCGCGTGATATATTTATTTTAAAATTTAATTAAATTATTTAAATTATTATCATATATGAACATTGGAAAATGTATTCAATATATTAGATAACATAAATCTATATTGAAAATGGGTGAACATATATATAGTAATAAGATTAGGAGGGCAAAAGATATTGCTTTTATAGCTAATATTTTTTAAATATTAAAATATTAATTATAATTTTACTGTCTTTGTAAACAGTCAAAGTTCAATATACTAAAACGTTAGCGTTTTCTGTGCGCTCACATCGAAATTCCTCTTTACGTAAATTCCGATCGGAAAAAAGACGGGTAAAACAATGCCTTTTTCAATGCGCCTTTTTCAAGACCCCTTAAGAGGTACCGCATGGAATTATATCTTAAAATAGAACTTACGGTCATATTTAGAAACATGGTGAAATCAGTAGTGCGCTTCTTACAACACGACCATCCTTTGAGAGCGTCGTGAAAAACAGGCACTCCGGGATGATGGCAGCAGGCATCTAATGATATGGTAAATAGAGAACATCATACTTGGGCCGCAAACAATTCGAGCTTGCATTAAAAATCACATTGTACGAGTGTGTTTGTAGTTAGGTAGTTATATAGGAAGGGTATATTATATGATTTACTTCACTTTTTAGAGGCATCATTTATAAAAAATGTCAAAACTAAATGTTTGCCGTTATTTAAAAATGTCAAAATTAAAAAACTTCATCTAAATTTTTGTCATTATTAACCAATTTTAAAGGTCCACTTTACAAAATTTGATCATTTTATAATATTTAAGTATATATCAAAGCAATAGCACTCGCAACATAGGAATAAACATTTATATACTCAGCTAATAGTATTAAAAAAACAATGACTTCTCCATATTATAGATATATTTGATACAGCCTTTGATATTCAATAAAATTTAGTAAATGATATTTACTATAGAAAAATATGGATTATGAATAGTCAAACTATTCACTATTAATAGATCTAGATCTACTTAGTAGGTACTATTTGTTATTCCTGGATCTACTTTTAAATTCACATTCATATTTGATCAACATACTCGTTATTTAAGTTTTGAATAGTTTTAATTCGAGTTCAAAATTAAAAGTTTCTATTCAATATTAGGAGTCATTTACATCCCTGGATCACAATTATATAATTAGTAGGGATATTAAAGCTGCAATTGTATCTGGGTTTCTGTAATGACAAATAAGAAATACCATGTAAATATGCTTAATTTTTTCTCTGTCGACCACTTCTACTATGCTTCCCCGATGCCCGTTTCTGCCAATACCATAACCAACAAATATACGCTATATGATTTTAAATGCCATCTTAAGTTGATCAAATACTTTGAGATATATTATTTACACAATGACAATTTAATAGTTTTCTTATTATGAATAGTATCTAACAATAGCATATTAATTACTTAATTTATTATATTCTAAATAAATTAATAAACATTATTTTTAAAATATAAAATTAATTATCGTTCATATAAAATATAAAAATAGTTGCTTCAAAAACCTATTTTATTTGATGTAAGATTGTATTTCTTTTGGCATCCTCTATTATAACATTGTATATTATCTTCTACGATTGATTCACCCATAATTCAAACAAATTTTAACTCGAGAAAGTTCCTTGAAAATTATTTGTTTATTAATATCTTTGAATAACAATTAATTTTCAAGTTCAATTGTAAATATATATATAATGGATTATTCTACACCTCCTCCTGGACAGTCTATGCAAAATCAAAATAAAGTTGATTTAGATCAAGTTAAACAACAATTGGCCATAATGCAATATCAAGAAATCGTTACGGTATTAAATTCCTCTATAAATCGTGATATTTGAGTGATATTAAAAAAGCGATTTAATTTGTTAATTATGTATCATAAAATATATGATTTTATGATAAATATATTATTACTTCTGAAATTCATATATTAAACATAATTATTAACATATAATATAATATTAATTATATAAATTGTATTTATTTATTGTATATTAAATTATCATTTAAAACATTTATTAATTGTAAACAAATTCCTTTTAATAGTTTCATAATCATTCCAAATATATAAAATATTAATGATAAATATTATATAAATCACGTTGTCTCGTATGTTAATCTTTAAATTTATAAATATCTATCTTTTTATTGTTTTTAATATTAAATAAAAATAGCAATTATCTATATTGTTTTGATATTCACTATTATATATAATATATTATAATATAATATACTATAATATAGGTGTAGATATAGCTTGGCTCGATGGTCTAGGGGTATGATTTGCGCTTCGGGTGCGCGAGGTCCCGGGTTCAATTCCCGGTCGAGCCCATTTTTAAAATTTTTCTAATCATGATCATTATATCTAATTATAATTATTTAATATTTTTAAATAATAAATTGTTTAGAAAATGACTGACAAATGCTTCAAAATGTGTGTCCCGAAACCAGGTGTTTCTTTAGGCAACTCCGAACAGGTTCCATATAATATTACTTTTATTAGAATAAGTAAAAATATGTATTATTATTAATATATATATTATATGATCTTCAATAGTAATATTAATTTAAATGATTTACATTTCATTTACTATTTAATTTAATATTGAAGAATTAAGTCATCTAGTATTTTCGAAATATATATATAGAGAATTTTTCTCATTTATAACATTTTATATAAAAAATCCTTATAGTCACACCTACAAATGTTTTAAACAATATTATATTAATTATATGTTAGTATAGTTACTTTCAAACTAAATCAAATATAATATTTAAACTCCAACGGTTTTTTAAAATAATTTCTTATGGTAACTTAAAATTTTATTTTAAAATATGATTTTTTAATTATTTTATTAATTATTTTCGTTGTCACGTGGCATAATTCGTGATCCACTTTACAGAAATGCATAAACATGTGTATGGACAGGTATAATGATGCTTTGATAGTAGTCTCTCGAGCCTATTCTAATCGACTGCAGCAAATGAATAGTTGATCTCCTCTAATTTCTTATACAACCTAGACAAATTGCACATTCTGTTTATTTTTACATGTACATACATGCGTTATTGAAATGTGTCTAGCATCTACATTGTTATCAGTTATATTATAATAGTTATCTATTATATAGATAATAGATATCTATTGCAAATTTTGTATCCATGACATATTACAGAATATGTCTGGAATTTATATAATAAATATGATCGAACTGTTTTGTACTAAATTGTGCTATTAATTATAATATATTTGTATCCTTATATTATAAAAAGTAATTTATTTTAAAAATAATTATAAGTTAATTCATGTTCATAATATTACTTCTTGCAAGTAAATTATTGTTTTAATATATGTAAAAAAAACATACTGAAAAAATGTCATGATGTACTATATCTTATGTAATAATTTAAGAAAGATTCCAGATATGATAGTAATGTTGTATCTGATATCATTTCTATACTATATTTGGCGTAACAAGAATTATTAATACAAATATCATTTTAAATATATTTATATATTAGATATTAACTTCTAGTCTAAATTAATTGCACGTTGATCAAACTTATATATAATTCTCTTAACGAAAAATATATGTTTATTTATTATTGACATTTATTTACAATCTTGTACCTATACTGCCAAAGGTACTCACATTGAAATGCTTGATTAAGAATACAATACAAAAGTGTACGAGAACAATTGCTTTAACATCGTAGTGTTGCACTGATGTGAACAAACAAAATAATTTACTTTTGTTGAATTATTAGTTTGTTAGATTGGTCTGGATATAGTTCTTTGTACACTGCAGGTATTTGCGATATAAGTTTAGGTAACAGTCAATTGGCTGGATATACGATATATATACTGTATTATGCGTTGATATTGATAGTTTTTAAATGATTTATCTTTTGAATATCAGATCAAACAATTCATAATAATCTATTTAATTAATGAATATATGTATCCCGTTAATATACAGTGTCGGAAATGTATGATGGAGAGAGCACTCGATCCCATATTCTAATTTCATTTTGAGATTTGAATACCATGATAAACATGAGTCAACGTGATATAATCATGAAATATTATAGCTCATACATACAAACAGTTATGCATAGTCTGTGAATAATTTATGAGTCAATACAAAAATAATTTAATAATTAAATTAAATTACGTAATACAAAATTTATCCCATGCATTTATCGTTAAGAAATTGTTGTAATTATAGTTTGAAATTAAATTGACGTATTTCAGCAGTTATTACAATCAAACAGTTCATCATATTAATAACTAGCAAGTTATAAACACATATCGTATATATCGTTGCATAATACACTTTAACATTCTTATAGCAAAATGCAAAACTAAAGAGACGTTTATAGGAGCGCTTACTTATTAATATTTCCTTACATTTTCTATAACAGATTAAAACTAATCAGCAACTATGAAATTACTTAAAAATTAAATTAATAATTAACTATATTATCACAAATTTCTAAAATGTCAATACAAACAGTAACTAAATCATTGTTGTGGTTATATTATTATAGATTATCAACCTAATTATAATCCAAGGTATATAAACTGTATTCATTGAAATTAACTATATACACATGTAACGCAATTATACCTTAACTTTGACTACATTATGCGAATACAGAAATAAAAGAAATGCAGCTGGATAATACTGATTGTAAGTTTGAGATATTTAAAATGAACTCAACTTGAACTTATTATGTATGCTAACATTAAGTTAACTATATATTTGAGTCTATATATACACATGTATATATCAAACTAAATATTTGAGTTTATATAAATATGTATAAATATAAAAAACTATAGTATATATAATATGTAGTAGATTAAAAACATTGGTAAAATTAAACTGTCTATGGCATACTATTAAATGAATGACTAATGATAAGTACACATATCCAGTTACGTAACTATTAAGAGAACTGCTGAATACATAGTTTTCTCTATAGATCTTCTGAAGATCATAAGTATATCCAGTTACTACTTAAGTATTCTTAAGAATCTTTTAACCTATGTTAGTAGTTATAATATATGTGTATAGCTCTATTCCACAAAGGTATTGGATATGGATTAAGGTGAAATAAGTAACATTCAATAGGAATTAGGTCACTGTATTATCTATAGCTAAAGAAACCCCAATCACAAAACGTAAACTGGCTTTAAAGAAAGATCAGACTCGATAGTAATACAAATAAGGAATAACAAGTCAGTTATAGAAAATAAAACTATAGTGCTATCTAAAATTACCTAATTGTGGGGGCTATTTTGAATATATGAACAATGCGTTTAAAATCTAGGATCTAAGAATTAGCAAAAAAACAAAATACACAAAATCAATAAACTTGCAAAAGTTAATTATAAAATATGCCAAAAGACTCAATACATTATGACAATATATGAAATGTAACTTTTAAATTATTGTAACAGTATTGATTTTTCTGGCGGTCATTCAAAAATACTACCCACTCTACGAAGATAGACACGAATCTGAAGGATAGTACGAATAGCTATCAATTGCTACACCAATTATACATAACTACAACTAACTGGTAGTAATTGAAAACTTCAACGTCAATATAAGTTATTTCTTTACTGTCATCAGCACAAACAATAACCAACTTCTTATTATCGACTATACACTAGAAACAAATATGTTCATAACAATCACACAATATACATGTACATATATTAGATAATGTTTTGATAGGATTAGTTAGAGTTAATGTTTTTATAATATATATATATATTTCACTTCACGAAATCGATAACATATGATCATAAATGTTTTTTATTAAACAATGTAAGTAGTTATTTCATATCTCATTTATATAAAATAAAATATATAATAATCTTATATAAGTAATAATTTTTAGAATGCATTTTATTAAATATCTACACATATTACATTCTTATAGATAAATTGCGAATTGTTATAATTTACTTGCAATATTAATTAATTATATAATTTTAATCAATAAAAAAGATTTTAAATTTAATAATAGAGTTACAATATTAAAATGTTCTAAATCTACAAATCGCATATTTCTCTTTTTATTTTAGTTATATATTAATATATAAGTCAATATGACTAATCTTAGATATACTATTGTAATTGTAATTTTAGATATTAGTGTATAAGCAATTAATCAATATACTCAGACAATTGTTATATATATATTGTATAATTATAGGAATCAATTTTATAAATGATAACCTATATGTAAGTAATGTAAGTAAGATATATTATATTATATGATATAGTATTATATTAATTATGATTATTTAATCTAATCAATTTTGATTATAATGTATAATAACAAAAGTAAATGTATACCTAATATATTATTATATAAAATATTATTAATATTACAAAAATATTATTATACGATCATAAAATAATATCAAATACATAACCATATATTTTATATTGGTTATCTGCAATGATTAGATTCGTAGATTGAAATCCATTGATTTCATATTATCATAAACAATAATTGTAATCATTTATTTAATTAATATATTAAAATATTGATGTATTTTATGCTTATATACACAATTCTCAATTACAGAAGTTCTGGGAATGTTTTAAATATTATATTTAATTAATACATTTAAATGTAGAACATTAGTAGTAATGATTTAATCTGTCATGATAGAAGTAATTTATTTAAATAAAGTGTTCAATTGCAACTAGATATTTGTTATACTCGACTGTTAATTTATAATTTTGTTTGACATTTATGTATAATATTTATAGTTTAAAGCTAATTGACAAACTTATTTTTGATGTAAGATATATCTTGCAATAATATATATCTTAGTATAATATATATATATATATATATATATATATATATATATATATATATATATATATAGCATAATATATAGCTTAGT
Organism: Osedax frankpressi; assembly: GCA_964035775.1. Classification (NCBI taxonomy): domain Eukaryota; kingdom Metazoa; phylum Annelida; class Polychaeta; order Sabellida; family Siboglinidae; genus Osedax; species Osedax frankpressi. Next base: position 9,506,863 of record OZ038318.1, read on the forward strand.
ATAAGTATCAGTGTATGGTTTATAATTAGTATTCACTTCTAGTTTACATCTAATTTACATGAATATTCCATACTTGTCTGACCTTTCAGTTACAACGAACTCTTCCTCTTTAATCTTTCTCCAACTGTTGAAACACTCAGATTCATATTCGAATCTAAATTACCATCTGCATATCTCATCGTATCCATGTGTATATGTTTCATACAACTTCTTTAATATGTAATTTTTCCGTGTCTCACTTACTTTTAATATTGAAAAATTATGAATTCATTTACCGTGATTCCCTATTAATCAACGTATTGTATACGTTAAATTTATAAACTTTTAAGATATTATTTACAAGCTGAAATAGTTTCATTGTATCTACCATTATCTACGATTATCTACCAGTCAAATTAGATGATTACTATAGTCCTAGTTCCGATACATAAATCTGCTTACTGTGGACAGCCAGCATACACACACACATACACACACACACACACACACACATACACACACACACACACACACACACACACACACACACACACACACACACACACAGACATATATTATAAGCAAACATGTTAACATATTATATTCACACATTAACTTAACACTATGTTTATTTGCGTCTCAAGGAATGGTGAATATTAACAGCATTGTTTCATCGAGTACATGCAAACACGTCATGCCGCCATCATGGACCGGATATCCCGGATTACAGTAGTGCTGCTAACTCATGAGACTTCATAGAGGATACTTAAATGATCTCTTTATCAAAGATCTCCGCTCTCAATCTAATCATAGATGCTTCGAGGTGTTATTGAAGACTTTCTTTTTGGGACGATTCTAATTTTCTTATTAATGTCTACGTAAAATACACATCGTACAATGTACATCGTACACGTATATTTATTAATGCTTTTCTAAATACCTTAGGATAGTTGATGATGGTATATGTGTAAGCCTATTTATAAATGAATAAATACAATACAAATAATAAAACTTAAAATTGATAAAATTTATATTTATTGGTGATTATTATTATAACTACTAAAATCATATTTTTACAATGTATATACATTGTATGCGAAGTCTTTAATATAAATATATATATATATATATATATATATATATATATATATATACATATATATATATGTGTGTAGTATAATAATTGTTATGAAAGTTATACTTATAATAAATACAAATTTTAAATCGATAAATTCTAATTTATGATTTAATTGATTTTTAATTAACATTTTTTATTACAATATAAAACTGAAAAACTATTAAATGATGATTTACTCGATCATAAATAAGTTTCACATATACAGCGTACAGGTTCGTTCATTATTAATTTAAAACTATATATATAAATAAATTTACTTATAAGTTAGTACATATCTTTAGTTATTCTATATGACACATATGTCATATTAATACATATATGTATTAATATTATTATATGTAAATAGAGTATCCTATCAACCATAGTACTATGAAATAATATAATTACCTACAGTAAATGCTGTTTATTAATATATGATATTATAATATATTATAATATATTTATTAATATATGATATATTACACATAGTATAACCAATGAGGTTCCTCAAAATAAACTCATGAGTACTTTTTAGAATGTTTGAAATTCTTTATTTTAGTAACTTATCATTATTATATATACATATTACATTTATATATAATATTATATATAAATATATTACATTTAAATATAATATTTATAGTTTAAAGCTAATTAACAAACTTAGTATCTAAGATATATCTTAGTCTAGTATAAGTATATGCAATTTAAAATAACGAAAAACCATGATTGAGTTAATTTATATACGAGTAACTATTGTCACACACACACACACACACATACACACACACACACAAACACACCCACACACACACACATACACACACACACACACACACATATATATATTATAAGCAAACGTGTTAACATATTATATTCACACATTAACTTAACACTACGTTTATTTGCGTCTCAAGAAATGGTGAATATTAACTAATATTTAGTCAATATTTAGTCAATATTTAGTCAATATTTATTCAATATTTAGTCAATATTTAGTCAATATTTAGTCAATATTTAGTCAATATTTAGTCAATATTTAGTCAATATTTAGTCAATATTTAGTCAATATTTAGTCAATATTTAGTCAATATTTAGTCAATATTTAGTCAATATTTAGTCAATATTTAGTCAATATTTAGTCAATATTTAGTCAATATTTAGTCAATATTTAGTCAATATTTAGTCAATATTTAGTCAATATTTAGTCAATATTTAGTCAATATTTAGTCAATATTTAGTCAATATTTAGTCAATATTTATTCAATATTTAGTCAATATTTAGTCAATATTTAGTCAATATTTAGTCAATATTTAGTCAATATTTAGTCAATATTTAGTCAATATTTAGTCAATATTTAGTCAATATTTAGTCAATATTTAGTCAATATTTAGTCAATATTTAGTCAATATTTAGTCAATATTTAGTCAATATTTAATCAATATTTAATCAATATTTAGTCAATATTTAGTCAATATTTAGTCAATATTTAGTCAATATTTAGTCAATATTTAGTCAATATTTAGTCAATATTTAGTCAATATTTAGTCAATATTTAGTCAATATTTAGTCAATATTTAGTCAATATTTAGTCAATATTTAGTCAATATTTAGTCAATATTTAGTCAATATTTAGTCAATATTTAGTCAATATTTAGTCAATATTTAGTCAATATTTAGTCAATATTTAGTCAATATTTAGTCAATATTTAGTCAATATTTAGTCAATATTTAGTCAATATTTAGTCAATATTTAGTCAATATTTAGTCAATATTTAGTCAATATTTAGTCAATATTTAGTCAATATTTAGTCAATATTTAGTCAATATTTAGTCAATATTTAGTCAATATTTAGTCAATATTTAGTCAATATTTAGTCAATATTTAGTCAATATTTAGTCAATATTTAGTCAATATTTAGTCAATATTTAGTCAATATTTAGTCAATATTTAGTCAATATTTAGTCAATATTTAGTCTATATTTAGTCAATATTTAGTCAATATTTAGTCAATATTTAGTCAATATTTAGTCAATATTTAGTCAATATTTAGTCAATATTTAGTCAATATTTAGTCAATATTTAGTCAATATTTAGTCAATATTTAGTCAATATTTAGTCAATATTTAGTCAATATTTAGTCAATATTTAGTCAATATTTAGTCAATATTTAGTCAACATTTAGTCAATATTTAGTCAATATTTAGTCAATATTTAGTCAATATTTAGTCAATATTTAGTCAATATTTAGTCAATATTTAGTCAATATTTAGTCAATATTTAGTCAATATTTAGTCAATATTTAGTCAATATTTAGTCAATATTTAGTCAATATTTAGTCAATATTTAGTCAATATTTAGTCAATATTTAGTCAATATTTAGTCAATATTTAGTCAATATTTAGTCAATATTTAGTCAATATTTAGTCAATATTTAGTCAATATTTAGTCAATATTTAGTCAATATTTAGTCAATATTTAGTCAATATTTAGTCAATATTTAGTCTATATTTAGTCAATATTTAGTCAATATTTAGTCAATATTTAGTCAATATTTAGTCAATATTTAGTCAATATTTAGTCAATATTTAGTCAATATTTAGTCAATATTTAGTCAATATTTAGTCAATATTTAGTCAATATTTAGTCAATATTTAGTCAATATTTAGTCAATATTTAGTCAATATTTAGTCAATATTTAGTCAATATTTAGTCAACATTTAGTCAATATTTAGTCAATATTTAGTCAATATTTAGTCAATATTTAGTCAATATTTAGTCAATATTTAGTCAATATTTAGTCAATATTTAGTCAATATTTAGTCAATATTTAGTCAATATTTAGTCAATATTTAGTCAATATTTAGTCAATATTTAGTCAATATTTAGTCAATATTTAGTCAATATTTAGTCAATATTTAGTCAATATTTAGTCAATATTTAGTCAATATTTAGTCAATATTTAGTCAATATTTAGTCAATATTTAGTCAATATTTAGTCAATATTTAGTCAATATTTAGTCAATATTTAGTCAATATTTAGTCAATATTTAGTCAATATTTAGTCAATATTTAGTCAATATTTAGACAATATTTAGTCAATATTTAGTCAATATTTAGTCAATATTTAGTCAATATTTAGTCAATATTTAGTCAATATTTAGTCAATATTTAGTCAATATTTAGTCAATATTTAGTCAATATTTAGTCAATATTTAGTCAATATTTAGTCAATATTTAGTCAATATTTAGTCAATATTTAGTCAATATTTAGTCAATATTTAGTCAATATTTAGTCAATATTTAGTCAATATTTAGTCAATATTTAGTCAATATTTAGTCAATATTTAGTCAATATTTAGTCAATATTTAGTCAATATTTAGTCAATATTTAGTCAATATTTAGTCAATATTTAGTCAATATTTAGTCAATATTTAGTCAACATTTAGTCAATATTTAGTCAATATTTAGTTAATATTTAGTCAATATTTAGTCAATATTTAGTCAATATTTAGTCAATATTTAGTCAATATTTAGTCAATATTTAGTCAATATTTAGTCAATATTTAGTCAATATTTATTCAATAGTTGGTCAATATTTAGTCAATATTTAGTCAATATTCAGTCAATATGATTCATAGATATGGAGAAGTAACTTAATCTAAATATATAGTTATAGTTGTTTTTTAAATTTTATAAATTTGTATCCAATAAATAAATAAAGTTTAATACTTCGCCGAAAATTTAATAAACATTAATTTAATTTAGAATTATTTATTCGTTTCAATATTTATTTATTTAATTATTTTCTTGAACAACTCAATTACCGACAGAATCGGATTTACCGTTTTATATATGTACTAAACGACACCGGATGCGCTGATATAATCTAGTACCAAATGATCCCTGGGTATTCCGATATTAACTAGCCTCGATACACGTTTCATAGATTCAGATTCATCTATTTAAAAAAGATAGATTTTTCATTTACTGTTTCATTATGCTAACGAGGTTAGTAATTATTTTTACAATCGTTATCATATAAATATATATAAATATATGCAAACTATATGTCATGATAATAATGAAGGTTTATTGCATTGACAAAGTAATTCTATAATATATATTTAATTAATTAAATTCTGGAAAATGTGCGTATTACGCCTATTAGATATGGCATATATATTGATATTTTGATTTTATACATGGATTTACTTTCTTTAAAAAAAGGAAGCTGAACCGGTTGCATAACAAAGTATTACGACATGATATGAATTCATATTATATATGATACATATATATAGTATATACAAATTAAGCGTATAATATATACATATTAAGCGTATAATATCTAATTCATAATAGTTTTAAGATGATTTTCCACTTGAATTCACTACTCGTATTGAAACTGACTGGTCTAAATATACACCAACAATATAATTTGTATCTTAAAAATATATTTATATCTAAAGATCAAAAGTTGTTTACTAATTATAGAAATACTCATTTATTAATTAATACGTATCATAAATTGTGATTGTATCTTATAGCCACGCCCCCTATTAGACATCTACATAGAAAATATCTACAAAGAAAATGTATATAGCGATAGAGATTTTATATATATTTATAACCAAATATAAATACTATATTATTGTTATATACAAAATGAGGTAATTTCGTCAATATAGAATATATTGTTCGCAGATAGATAATTTTCCTGTCTAATTATAGGACTATGATATTATTAAACATGATATATATCATTTTTATATATTTATTAACTTGTTTAATTTTCTACCCATACACCCACAACTATATATTATTTATACATATTATGATTTTAATTAATATATATTATATATTTATATATAATATATATGTATTATATAAATAACAGTATTTTAATTGCTGCCTAATACATTATTACAATTACTGCAATTGATTAGCATTTTATATGTGTTTTAAAATATAACAAAGCATGTCATTTAATTTCCACTTTATTTGCTAGTTACTAAAATACTATAGGATATAATATATTATGGTAGTATTTGTGTGGGTGTGGATGTGGGTTTGGATGTGGGTGCTGATACGTGAGTATGTGTGGGTGAGTATGGGTGTGGGTGTGAGTGTGAGTGTGAGTGTGAGTGTGAATGTGAGTGTGAGTGTGAGTGTGAGTGTGAGTGTGAGTGTGAGTGTGAGTGTGAGTGTGAGTGCGAGTATGAGTATGAGTTGAGTTTGAGTGTGAGTGTGAGTGTGAGTGTGTGTGAGTGCGAGTGCGAGTATAAGTGTGAGTGTGAGTGTGAGTGTGAGTGTGTGTGTGTGTGTGTGTATTATTATTGTGTGAGTGTAAGTATTATTAACGAAATATAACACAATTAATATAGTAAATACGTTTTTAAAAATAAATAAAATCGAGGTAATAATTGTGGTAATATGTGTAAGGAAGTCACGTGAGAGGGAATTAATGTGAGGGAAGTGTGCAATGTACAATGTACATTGTACATTATACATATGGGAAAACTGTATAGGGGATAGTATATAGAGAAAATAAGTCAGATATAAATGTACGTGTAAAGGAGGTAAAGTATGGTAGTGAGGTTGGTAAGAAGTAAGTAGTAAAAGTGGAAAAGTAATATAGGCTGTAGAAAATAAAGTAGTTGTGTATTGGTTTTTGAGTAATAGGTATTGTATTAGGTAAAAGTACAGTGTAAATCAATTTGATAATTCAGTAGCAGTAGGAATATTATAAGGGTGTGTCAGGTTATATCAGTCTAGACCAAGTAAGTATTTGTGAAGTTTGCTTTTAAAAGTATTTGTATTATTTTCATTGGTAACAGTTATGGGTAGTTTATTCCAAAGTTGTGGAAAATTGTTTGTTATGTCTTGTTTAAGCAGTTTTTTATTGGATGACCTTAGATTGCTTTTCAGTTTTAGTTTAATTGAGTCGCTCATATATTTAGGGATATCAGTTTTCAGTGTTGTATGTATTATTGTTAGAATTTTGTATATGGATCTGTGTTTAAAGGTTAGAAATTTAAGTTTTTTTCAGTATAATGTGATGTGTGTTCGTTTAGGGATTTTGTAAATAAGTCTGCAAGTGTGGTTAATAATTTTGTTTAGTCGTTTTTCTTGTATTTTAGGTATATTAATTAAAAGTGAGTTGCAGTAGTCAAGTTTAGATAGAATGTAGGCAGATGTGAGTATTTTGAGTGATGTCTGGTTGAGAAGGTATTTAATTTGTTTTATTTTAAATATTTTATAGTTACATTGCTTAGTTATTAATGAAATATGCTTGTCGAAGGTTAAGTCAGATTCTAATATTACACCTAAAGTAGTTATAGTTGTCTTAATGGGTATATCTTTATTTGCAATTTTAATATGTGTGATGGGTGGTGGCGTATGACTTTTACTATGGAATATGATGCATTCAGTTTTCTGTAAATTAAGTTTCAAGTAATTATAATTAAAGTAATTTTCTAATTTCGTCGTTATGCTATTGATTTCTTTAAGTGTATTCGGTAATTCATTAAAGGTTGTGGAAGTGTAAATTTGTGTGTCGTCAGCGTACATGTGGTATTTAGTATTATAGGAGTTCATAATTAAGTCGATATCGGATATATATATATTAAATAAAAGTGGACCCAAGACACTACCTTGAGGTACTCCGATTTGAGAGCAGTTAAAATTTTTACTCAGTTTATCAGATTTTATATTGAAGGTTCTTTCGGTTAAATATGATTTTATTAGTTGTATTATAGTGTTATGTATTCCAATTGATTGTAATTTAGCGAATAATATGTTGTGGTTAATAGTATCAAAAGCGGCAGTTAAATCTAGTAATATAAGAATTACAAAACGATTGTTTTTTATGTTATGAGAAATGTAATTTGTAAGATTTAGTAATAGTGTTTCAGTGTTATGGTAAGGTTTGTAGGCACTCTGCAGTGTAGTATCTAAACTATTGGCGGTAATATGTTTAATGATATGTGTGGCAATAATCCTTTCGAAAATTTTTGATAGTAAAGATAAGTTTGATATAGGTCTGTAGTTGTTAGGAATGGAGTAGTCTAGGGAAGTTTTTTTTATGATTGGAGTTATAATGGAGTGTTTCAGTGAAAGTGGAAAGTTGTTATGAGTAATACATTTGTTAATAAGATTTGAGTAAATAAGTGAAATAAAGCGGATGTTTAATTTTAGTAATTAGGGTGTCATGCAGTCTATATAAATGTTAGTTTTAAAATGAGTTATAAAATGAGTTAGTCTTATAAGTCGTTCAATATATGTTGAGGTTATAGTTGGTATGGCTTCCGAGATACAAGTAGGTTTTTTTAGTGTGTCTATGTATTTATCTCTTAAATTGTTATCTGAGTTGAATTCTATTTCATTATAAATTTTAATTATTTTATCAATAAAAAAGTTTGCAAAAGATTCATTATGTATAGGGCATTCAGTTTTTTCCTTAACGTTTAAGAGACCATCAAAAGTTTTATAGAGTTGTTTCATATTATTTTTTTCTGAAGTAATTTTGTTTTGATAGAATATTGTTTTAGTAATTTTAATTTCCTTAAAATATTTTTTTCGGTGGTACATGTAGTCATTATAGTTGATAGTGTTTTTATTTTTCCTCCAAATTAATTCTTTCTTTCTAATAATTCTGTGTAATTCAGATAATTCAGTATTCCACCAAGCATTAGTACTTCTTAGATGTACTTTAGTTGTTCTGAGAGGAGCGTTTTTATCTAGTATAGTTGTGATAGTATAGTACTGTTGTATATGTTTGGCAGTGGCGTCAGTATTGTCATAATCAACTATTGTTAACTTGTGTAAGTCATTAGAGTATTCCAAAGTGTCAATGTTGTGTAGTTTTCTATAGGTAATATATTTAATTATTTGTTTAGGTTTAATTAATTAAACGTGAGAGTGTGAGTGTGAGTGTGACTGTGAGTGTGATTGTAAGTGTGAGTGTGAGTGTGAGTGTGAGTGTGAGTGTGTGTGTGTGTGTGTGTGTATGTGTGTGTGTGTGTGTGTGTGTGTGTGTGTGTGTGTGAGTATGCATTGTGTATGCGTGCTTGCGTTCGTGGGTGCGTGGGTGTGTTTGTACGAGTAAATATAAATATTTCGAATTTATAGTTCATATTATAAAAGTTTGTATAATATTAATTATAAAATATTGATATTTAAATTCAAGTGATTAATCACAATTACAAATGTAACCAAATATACAAGTTATGCCTAGATTAACCTGTCAGTGGGCTTTAGTAATATTCAATATATATTTTGTATATCAATATAAAAAGTAGACGATTAGTATATAAAAAAAGTAATGAAAATATAATATAAAATTAAACATTTCGAAGGAAATACATATATACAATAATATAAATAATAATATATCCAATATACAATAATATATATATATTATAATATATTATTATGACATACTATATATATATATATATATATATATATATTATAGCTATTTTTAGATAAAGATATTTCAACCTATATTACTGTTGAGTATTAAATGAGATCATTTCAACGCATTATAGTTTAGTTTCTGGAAAATCAGATGACTATATTATTAATCCTATATCTAGAACAAATGAATCAGACTCAACCAGTGTTAACCAGTTGTGGGTTGATATTTCTCTAATACAAATGTCATCGTGTTTACATGGATACCGTTTAATTCCTTGTATACGTATGTACAGTGTACATTGTACAGTGTACATTGTACAGTGTACATTGTACAGTGTACATTGTACAGTGTACATTGTACAGTGTACATTGTACAGTGTACATTGTACAGTGTACATTGTACAGTGTACATTGTACAGTGTACATTGTACAGTGTACATTGTACAGTGTACATTGTACAGTGTACATTGTACAGTGTACATTGTACAGTGTACATTGTACAGTGTACATTGTACAGTGTACATTGTACAGTGTACATTGTACAGTGTACATTGTACAGTGTACATTGTACAGTGTACATTGTACAGTGTACATTGTACAGTGTACATTGTACAGTGTACATTGTACAGTGTACATTGTACAGTGTACATTGTACAGTGTACATTGTACAGTGTACATTGTACAGTGTACATTGTACAGTGTACATTGTACAGTGTACATTGTACAGTGTACATTGTACAGTGTACATTGTACAGTGTACATTGTACAGTGTACATTGTACAGTGTACATTGTACAGTGTACATTGTACAGTGTACATTGTACAGTGTACATTGTACAGTGTACATTGTACAGTGTACATTGTACAGTGTACATTGTACAGTGTACATTGTACAGTGTACATTAGGGTGGATCACTTTTTTCAGAATTAACTGGCTCACTCAGCATATAAACTTTAGGGCATATAAAAATTAATCATATAATTAAAAAAAAATTATTTGCAATATTAAGTTATCGCCAGAAGTCTGAATTTATCGACTTTTTCAAAATTATAAGTATTTTTAAGAAAAATTTCCCATTAAAAATAAATAAATACTTGTTTTCCCTATTATTTCCACCATTTTATTATTCTTTGTTTATGCTATATATTTAAAATATTTTTATTTTTCACAATGAATTTACGCAATAAATCTCCATTTTATACTTTATTTACACCAAGAATGATGAGTAATCGTCAGCTTCCAACATATTTAGACATTATACATATATATCTGACAATTTAGTACAACAAAGAGACGCAAAAATGCAGACGATTGAAAAAATAATAGAAATCTGGATTTCAGCATCGATACCAGTGATATCATTGAAATCAATATCTAACAAACTAGATAAATACATTATGATAATTTCAAAATTAAAGAAGTCAGAGCACAAATTGTATTTTTCCAAATCTGTAAATGAACATATTAAAAAGTATAAAATATTATTTGAAATATGTACATGTAAATGCAAACATGATTGCCTTTGTTCTTGAGAACGACAGGTACCTCGATGTGAAAGAATTTTTTTAATAGATAAGAGAAATAATAGACAGATGTTTATTAACATATTTTTTAATATACAATATTATATTTGTTTGATTTGTTTACTTCATATGAATGAGCTGCCTCTTAGAAATATATTCGCAATGCTGGATGGAGAAACAAAAGACCCTGATTTACATAATGGTCCGATTGGTTTAAATCTTTCTAAATGTGAAGAAGCAGATGTTGCTGGATTTATTCCAATTGAAATTGATCAAATATTCAAAAGATATCTAGAGAATTGTCAAGATTTAGGATCTGATCAGCAATATCTTCGAGATATAGTCTTATCAATCAATTATGGAGTTAATAATTCTCTTAAAAGACGTTCACCAGGGAAACTCGGGAATACATGCTGGTTAATGACAGCAAATAGGATTCTTCGGTATTATACGAGTCAAAATAATCCTACAATTAACCTTGTTTATTTAGTAAGATTTGTTATAAAAGTTTATGCTCGAAATTGGTTCGCGATTAAATATCAACCAAGATTTACCAATCCGCCAAAGCATATATTTAATTTTATAGAAGATATACACGAGTTAGATTGCGAATTAATTAGAGATGAATGTTTTCGGACGATATCTCACAATTCATTTTTATTACATACAGAATCGATTTTAATTGGAATGCTTTCTGATACCAATCCAAGTGTAAGGATTGAAGCTGTAAAACGTATTTTACAAGATAGAGTAATGCTGAAAAAGATGGAAACGATATTTCCGTTTACCAAAAATTGATTTTAATGCGACACATTATTATAATCTCGTTTTATATGTTGATGATTGGCTCGAACCAATTCTAACTCGTAGCTATTCAACAGAAGACCTGAGAACATACACAGTTGAAAATATTGATATATTTGATTTTCCAGATATATGTCATTCCCAGCATGTCAAAAGAACGATAAGACTGGTTTCTGAAACAGCTACCAAATTAGCAGACCCCAAAGAACGTGACCAGAGAATACGAATGACAATACATTTCAGAAAATGTATGCAACATTTTAATTCTAAACAAAATTTTACAATGTAATTATAATAAAATTATTTAAAGATTCAAAATCCTCTTACATTTTAACTATGCAGTAATATTCTTTTTATATATTTTCTATCTCAATTAAATTGTATGTAATTGTCAATTAGATTGCCTTATAGTTAAGTTATTTCATAGCTATAAATACAATTTATAATTTTGCAATTTTTATTGTAAAAAGTGTAATATATGTTTATGTATACATCTTACTTAATAATTACTCATTAATAATAACTACTGATTTACTATTATTTCTAGGTTTAATATTAATTATTAATGTTTATAATTTTTTAAATTCTAGAATTTCTTGGAATATTTTTAATATTCTAATATTAATAAATTATCAATAATATTACTATAAGATATTAAAATTAACTTATATTTACTATTAACTATATTCAATGATAGCTAATATTACATAGTTATAACTATTAAAAAATAAATCATATTTCGTAAAAATTTACATTGTCGTACATTTCTGCATATAATTTAATAAGTTTTGCTTTTTTTTATTTCAACGATGAATATAGCATTACATATAGTTTATTTTATCGCATAGTAAGTATATTTTAAAAAAAATTTTATTTCTAAATAAAATATTTGGATTATTTGAAATTTCAATTTTTTTCCTGAAAAACACTTATAAATCCAAATTAAATTAAAATTTTTAATATTTTTTTATCATTATCCATTTCATAGGGATCAAATATAACTAATGTTGAATTGCTTATAAATTTAACCAAATTTTAAGAAAAAAAAATGCCAAAAATATACAAAAAATTATAAAATTTTTATTTTCCTGGAATTTCTTGGTAACAATTTTTTAAAAAATTATTTAAATATGTTTTTATTTAATAATATATCATATAAAGCTCATAGTCATTTTTCATTATTAAAAAATCATTATTACCATTCAATTTTATAATTTTAATATTGCTCCTATGCTTTGCATGTTAAATATTGTATCTCTCCCATGTTAAATTTGAATGGGGTGGCGCTCAGTCATAATTTAAAAAAAAAATTAAAATTTATATATATTCATTATAAGTCATATATTTGCTATATATAATAGATGAGCCAATAAATAATATTGAAAAAAGTATCAAAGTGATCCACCCTAGTGTACATTGTACAGTGTACATTGTACAGTGTACATTGTACAGTGTACATTGTACAGTGTACATTGTACAGTGTACATTGTACAGTGTACATTGTACAGTGTACATTGTACAGTGTACATTGTACAGTGTACATTGTACAGTGTACATTGTACAGTGTACATTGTACAGTGTACATTGTACAGTGTACATTGTACAGTGTACATTGTACAGTGTACATTGTACAGTGTACATTGTACAGTGTACATTGTACAGTGTACATTGTACAGTGTACATTGTACAGTGTACATTGTACAGTGTACATTGTACAGTGTACATTTTACAGTGTACATTTTACAGTGTACAATGTACACTGTACATTCCACAATATATATTTATGTGAGAAATACTGTTATTTATAATTATGACGCATGTAAAGAGTCCTTATGCAGCAAAAAAAAAGCAATCATATAAAGTGTTAGATAATAATTTATAAATATATAGTAAATAATATTTATCCTAATTTTATCAATTTTATTTACCATACATTTGTAAATAAGATGTTTATAGAGGAATAATGTATAATTGTTATACACATTATACAGTTCACATTGTACAGTGTACAATTTCTAATGTACAGATTATATAGGGATGTGTCATATATATTGTACATTGTACTTTATATATTATAATGTCTATATATATTATAATTGAAATTGTACAGTCTATACTATACACTGTACACGGTGTACAGTGTATAATGTACAGTGGAAACTGCACTATGTGGCTTTGATAATGCACATTTTCAATGCATTAAAAGTACATTACTATAATTCCAAGTATATATTTAGTGAGTATTAATACACATTTATTTATAGTTATGACGTAGAAAAATAGTCCCAATAAAGTTAAATTAAGTAATCATATACAGTTTTAGATATTTATAGATACAACTATAATATGATTTATATATTTTATTTAATATTATTTATACATTTATATATCATTAATATTAATATAATCATGATTAATTAGGAACTATTTATCTCACAATACAAATAAATACGCGTTTTATAAGAAGCTTTAGAATATAAATAGTTCCATATAATTATTATCATATTGATAAATTGACAATGTTTTAATTATATAACATATTTATAATATATATAAATAATTTATAGTTTACTATGACATATCTTAATATAAATATAATAATTTTTATAAAAATATATTATATGCGGATTAATATATTATAGGAATTAATACGCGATAATATATCATCGGAACTTTTTAATTGTTTTGTTTCATTTTATGTTTTATATTTCATTCGTTAACACCTTCTTAAAATATAATTATAATTGATCTTCATATACGATAAGTTTAACATATCAAATATATATATATATTTATGTTATTATATTTACAAATGTGATGGATATATGAAATATTGTAATTAATAAATTATAAAAAATAAAATGCGACGTTAATTTTTTTCATAAAATAAACAAATATATTAGACATTTTATTATAATTTAATTATTTATGGATGGGTTAACAGTTTTAATAAAAAATAAAATAACAACAAATACCTATACATATATTTACAAGGAAAAATCTGATATTGTGTATGAATCATTATGATATATTTTCGCGCATTGTATACTTAATTATTGTAATGGTCGAAGTTTATAGAATCAATCTCATTTAAAGAATATGATTTAATTACTGGGGTAAGTTTTATAGAAAATGTAATATATTCTAATCTTTTTATAATTTGAGATATCAAATGTTATATTTTAATAATTTATATATGTGATTATGTTAACGACGTAATTAAATATATCACACAATTTATTTCAGTACTCTGGTTAGAAGTTTTAATGGTTCCTGTGATTACTGGATGATTTTTCGGATAGCAACCAGTTTTTATATATAACTGTTAATATGAAGCAGGTATAAGATTTATGTGAGATCTTTCTGTGAAATAGCTACATTAATCCGAAATTTCATTGGAATATGCTTGGTATCAAAAGAAAATGGAAATAATTATTTGTAATATTAATCTTTACTAATAATAAGTTCTGAAATAGTAATTTATATAAAATATTTTCTATTAATTACTAATATAATACGCTTTTCTTTAGTCTTTATTATTTACAGGTTATATTAAATATTTATAAAGTTTTCATATCAGTTATTAAACAAATGAACCCGCTAACCGGATGTAACTGATTAAAGTTGTACACTTATATAATATTAAGCTGTGGTATCTTGTTTTTAGTAATGTCAGTTTGAATTCAAGAGGTTTGTAGAAATTTTTGTATTCATAAATTTATTAGTTAATATTTTGTTAATTTTGCTGTGATAGGTATTTTTTTTACTTAAATTGATTAATTGTTAAAAATTAGTGAAGTTATTTTAATTGAAGCTATATTTAGATAGTCGATTACTAATGTTATACTATATGAAATTTTGTAATACATTTTTTATTCATAATAAATATATTATATAATAGTATAATTGTTTGATAGATATAATTTTTTTCATATTTAAGAATTTTATTTTTTTTTGTGTTGATTTTATTGAAATTATCACAATTTTATTTATTACGTTTTCAGTTCTTCACATATTTAATGCAATATTCGATCAATATATCTCTACTCGTCGAACTTCCATGAATTGTCCACTAATTGTATATATATTAATAATACACTAATTTAATAGATATTAAAAATATATATAATTTATTATATATTTATCGTAATATAATATAATAGTATTTTAAAACAATAGAATAATTTATACGGATTGTGTGGACGAATAACCATACAATTTCAGTCATTCACCCTATTCTCTGGGATATCCGATCCATCTACTCGTCAAACATCTGAAGCGTTACTCGATTGATAAATATTAATAATTATACTATTATATTATAGATATGAAAATAGTTAATATAATTTTTTGATATTTCGTTAGATTTTTTGCATATTTATTAAGAATTTTGTTTTTTTTTGTGTTTATTTTATTGAAATTATTTCAACTTAAACAGATCTCAGTTCTCCGTTTATCCCATGCGCGACACTCACTCACTCATTCACTCACGAAATGTCGAGCTTCCCCGAACCGTATAAATGAATGGCACTATTTATGAACATTTAGTAATATTATTTGTATGAATATTTTTTGTACTAAAATTCAATTATATAAATAGAATATTTTAATCGTAATTGCAGTTTTGAAATTTGAAATCGTGATACCAGAATAAATTGGTTATTTTATTTAGTAATTTCGATTTAGATGGATATTAAATTTGATCGTAATTATGAATACCGATAGAAATTATTTCGTAATTGTATTTTATTGAAACTACTTTTTATTAACAGATTTTGAACGACTGGTTTAATTATATGTTTTCGGAAATTAAGTCTAAATACTGCAGATATCTACAAAATAGAAAACTGCCCGATTAATTATATAAATTATATTCTAGAATAATGGTATACGAATAGAATATTTAACACCGATTGCAGTTTAAAGTCGATGCAAAATACAACGAAATCTTAAGTAAATTATCTTCGCGAGCAGTTCTTTTAACAACCGATTGAATGAAATGATTATCCACTTGCGCACTTGGTTATCTGTAGACGGGCTTCTATATAATTTCGGTCGATAAAATGATGAATATTTTTAAATCAAGTTACTATTGTCTAATCGGGATGTACTGTTATTATTTTTTATTTCTTTTAGTTGAATCTAATTAAAGTTTGAGGTTTGTAAAATATATCTATGTGATTTTACGGTGTTAATAATTTGTTGGTAAAAATAATTGTAATATATATTATATTTTAGGTATTAAAAAATGTAATTTATTATATTGGGATGTGGAAATAACCTTACAATTTCAGTTGTTTACGTATTTGCAGCGATTACCGATATCTCTCGACTCGTCGAACTTCCATGAAGTGTCAACTAATTGTAAATATATTAATAATACACTAATTTAATAGATTTTAATAATAGGTATAATAATATAATATTTAAAATAATAGTATAATTTATTATATATTTCTCGTAATATAATAGTATTTTTAAAATAGTAGAATAATTTATACTTTGGACGAATAACCTTACACTTTCAGTTCTTCACCAACTCTCACATTTAGTCGAGCATTCAGGATGGGTACAAACGAAATGTAAATATATATTAATAATTTAATGATAATATAATTTTATGATTTATTATACGGGTGGTGTGGGCAAATAACCTTACAATTTCAGTTCTACGCCTATCTCGCGGATGGCGCTCGCTATCGAAGTGTCTGGCTTCTACGAACCGTACATTTGAATGAAGCTATTTCATTTAGTAAAATTATTGTAATGTAATTTTTTTTACGATAAAATCATATATACATAGAATATTTTAACGATAATTGCAGTTTTACTAAATTTGAATGGTGGAATGTTGCGACGGTATTTATTGCCCGTTTACGTGAATTCGTTAGCTATCAATTTCGGTAAGAAGAATTTTTATATATATTTAGTAAATTTGTTAATAATTTTATAGTTTTATTTATAAGAAATGTAAGTTAAATATATTGTATAATAGATATATATATAATAGAAAATATAATATAACTTATGGGTAGGAATTAACCATACAATTTCAGTCATTCGCCCTATTCTCTGGGATATCCGAACCATCTACTCGTCAAACCTCTGAAGCGTTACTCGATTGATAAATATTAATAATTATACTATTATATTATAGATATGAAAATAGTTAATATAATTTTTTGATATTTCGTTAGATTTTTTGCATATTTATTAAGAATTTTGTTTTTTTTTTGTGTTTATTTTATTGAAATTATTTCAACTTAAACAGATCTCAGTTCTCCGTTTATCCCATGCGCGACACTCACTTACTCATTCACTCACGAAATGTCGAGCTTCCCCGAACCGTATAAATGAATGGCACTATTTATGAACATTTAGTAATATTATTGGTAGGAATATTTTTTGTACTAAAATTCAATTATATAAATAGAATATTTTAATCATAATTGCAGTTTTGAAATTTGAAATCGTGATACCAGAATAAATTGGTTATTTTATTTAGTAATTTCGATTTAGATGGATATTAAATTTGATCGTAATTATGAATACCGATAGAAATTATTTCGTAATTGTATTTTTATTGAAACTACTTTTTATTAACAGATTTTGAACGACTGGTTTAATTATATGTTTTCGGAAATTAAGTCTAAATGACTGCAGATATCTACAAAATAGAAAACTGCCCGATTAATTATATAAATTATATTCTAGAATAATGGTATACGAATAGAATATTTAACACCGATTGCAGTTTAAAGTCGATGCAAAATACGACGAAATCTTAAGTAAATTATCTTCGCGAGCAGTTCTTTTAACAACCGATTGAATGAAATGATTATCCACTTGCGCACTTGGTTATCTGTAGACGGGCTTCTATATAATTTCGGTCGATAAAATGATGAATATTTTTAAATCAAGTTACTATTGTCTAATCGGGATGTACTGTTATTATTTTTTATTTCTTTTAGTTGAATCTAATTAAAGTTTGAGGTTTGTAAAATATATCTATGTGATTTTACGGTGTTAATAATTTGTTGGTAAAAATAATTGTAATATATATTATATTTTAGGTATTAAAAAATGTAATTTATTATATTGGGATGTGGAAATAACCTTACAATTTCAGTTGTTTACGTATTTGCCGCGATTACCGATATCTCTCGACTCGTCGAACTTCCATGAAGTGTCAACTAATTGTAAATATATTAATAATACACTAATTTAATAGATTTTAAAAATAGGTATAATAATATAATATTTAAAATAATAGTATAATTTATTATATATTTCTCGTATAATAGTATTTTTAAAATATTAGAATAATTTATACTTTGGACGAATAACCTTACACTTTCAGTTCTTCACCAACTCTCACATTTAGTCGAGCATTCAGGATGGGTACAAACGAAATGTAAATATATATTAATAATTTAATGATAATATAATTTTATGATTTATTATACGGGTGGTGTGGGCAAATAACCTTACAATTTCAGTTCTACGCCTATCTCGCGGATGGCGCTCGCTATCGAAGTGTCTGGCTTCTACGAACCGTACATTTGAATGAAGCTATTTCATTTAGTAATATTATTGTAATGTAATTTTTTTTACGATAAAATCATATATACATAGAATATTTTAACGATAATTGCAGTTTTACTAAATTTGAATGGTGGAATGTTGCGACGGTATTTATTGCCCGTTTACGTGAATTCGTTAGCTATCAATTTCGGTAAGAAGAATTTTTATATATATTTAGTAAATTTGTTAATAATTTTATAGTTTTATTTATAAGAAATGTAAGTTAAATATATTATATAATAGAAAATATAATATAACTTATGGGTAGGAATTAACCATACAATTTCAGTCATTCGCCCTATTCTCTGGGATATCCGATCCATCTACTCGTCAAACATCTGAAGCGTTACTCGATTGATAAATATTAATAATTATACTATTATATTATAGATATGAAAATAGTTAATATAATTTTTTGATATTTCGTTAGATTTTTTGCATATTTATTAAGAATTTTGTTTTTTTTTGTGTTTATTTTATTGAAATTATTTCAACTTAAACAGATCTCAGTTCTCCGTTTATCCCATGCGCGACACTCACTCACTCATTCACTCACGAAATGTCGAGCTTCCCCGAACCGTATAAATGAATGGCACTATTTATGAACATTTAGTAATATTATTTGTATGAATATTTTTTGTACTAAAATTCAATTATATAAATAGAATATTTTAATCGTAATTGCAGTTTTGAAATTTGAAATCGTGATACCAGAATAAATTGGTTATTTTATTTAGTAATTTCGATTTAGATGGATATTAAATTTGATCGTAATTATGAATACCGATAGAAATTATTTCGTAATTGTATTTTATTGAAACTACTTTTTATTAACAGATTTTGAACGACTGGTTTAATTATATGTTTTCGGAAATTAAGTCTAAATACTGCAGATATCTACAAAATAGAAAACTGCCCGATTAATTATATAAATTATATTCTAGAATAATGGTATACGAATAGAATATTTAACACCGATTGCAGTTTAAAGTCGATGCAAAATACAACGAAATCTTAAGTAAATTATCTTCGCGAGCAGTTCTTTTAACAACCGATTGAATGAAATGATTATCCACTTGCGCACTTGGTTATCTGTAGACGGGCTTCTATATAATTTCGGTCGATAAAATGATGAATATTTTTAAATCAAGTTACTATTGTCTAATCGGGATGTACTGTTATTATTTTTTATTTCTTTTAGTTGAATCTAATTAAAGTTTGAGGTTTGTAAAATATATCTATGTGATTTTACGGTGTTAATAATTTGTTGGTAAAAATAATTGTAATATATATTATATTTTAGGTATTAAAAAATGTAATTTATTATATTGGGATGTGGAAATAACCTTACAATTTCAGTTGTTTACGTATTTGCAGCGATTACCGATATCTCTCGACTCGTCGAACTTCCATGAAGTGTCAACTAATTGTAAATATATTAATAATACACTAATTTAATAGATTTTAATAATAGGTATAATAATATAATATTTAAAATAATAGTATAATTTATTATATATTTCTCGTAATATAATAGTATTTTTAAAATAGTAGAATAATTTATACTTTGGACGAATAACCTTACACTTTCAGTTCTTCACCAACTCTCACATTTAGTCGAGCATTCAGGATGGGTACAAACGAAATGTAAATATATATTAATAATTTAATGATAATATAATTTTATGATTTATTATACGGGTGGTGTGGGCAAATAACCTTACAATTTCAGTTCTACGCCTATCTCGCGGATGGCGCTCGCTATCGAAGTGTCTGGCTTCTACGAACCGTACATTTGAATGAAGCTATTTCATTTAGTAAAATTATTGTAATGTAATTTTTTTTACGATAAAATCATATATACATAGAATATTTTAACGATAATTGCAGTTTTACTAAATTTGAATGGTGGAATGTTGCGACGGTATTTATTGCCCGTTTACGTGAATTCGTTAGCTATCAATTTCGGTAAGAAGAATTTTTATATATATTTAGTAAATTTGTTAATAATTTTATAGTTTTATTTATAAGAAATGTAAGTTAAATAGATATATATATAATAGAAAATATAATATAACTTATGGGTAGGAATTAACCATACAATTTCAGTCATTCACCCTATTCTCTGGGATATCCGATCCATCTACTCGTCAAACCTCTGAAGCGTTACTCGATTGATAAATATTAATAAGTATACTATTGTATTATAAATATGAAAATAGTTAATATAATTTTTTGATATTTCGTTAGATTTTTTGCATATTTATTAAGAATTTTGTTTTTTTTTGTGTTTATTTTATTGAAATTATTTCAACTTAAACAGATCTCAGTTCTCCGTTTATCCCATGCGCGACACTCACTCACTCATTCACTCACGAAATGTCGAGCTTCCCCGAACCGTATAAATGAATGGCACTATTTATGAACATTTAGTAATATTATTTGTATGAATATTTTTTGTACTCAAATTCAATTATATAAATAGAATATTTTAATCATAATTGCAGTTTTGAAATTTGAAATCGTGATACCAGAATAAATTGGTTATTTTATTTAGTAATTTCGATTTAGATGGATATTAAATTTGATCGTAATTATGAATACCGATAGAAATTATTTCGTAATTGTATTTTTATTGAAACTACTTTTTATTAACAGATTTTGAACGACTGGTTTAATTATATGTTTTCGGAAATTAAGTCTAAATGACTGCAAATATCTACAAAATAGAAAACTACCAGATTAATTATATAAATTATATTCTAGAATAATGGTATACGAATAGAATATTTAACACCGATTGCAGTTTAAAGTCTATGCAAAATACGACGAAATCTTAAGTAAATTATCTTCGCGAGCAGTTCTTTTAACAACCGATTGAATGAAATGATTATCCACTTGCGCACTTGGTTATCTGTAGACGGGCTTCTATATAATTTCGGTCGATAAAATGATGAATATTTTTAAATCAAGTTACTATTGTCTAATCGGGATGTACTGTTATTATTTTTTATTTCTTTTAGTTTGAATCTAATTAAAGTTTGAGGTTTGTAAAATATATCTATGTGATTTTACGGTGTTAATAATTTGTTGGTAAAAATAATTGTAATATATATTATATTTTAGGTATTAAAAAATGTAATTTATTATATTGGGATGTGGAAATAACCTTACAATTTCAGTTGTTTACGTATTTGCCGCGATTACCGATATCTCTCTACTCGTCGAACTTCCATGAAGTGTCAACTATATTAATAATACACTAATTTAATAGATTTTAAAAATAGGTATAATAATATAATATTTAAAATAATAATATAATTTATTATATATTTCTCGTAATATAATAGTATTTTTAAAATAGTAGAATAATTTATACTTTGGACGAATAACCTTACACTTTCAGTTCTTCACCAACTCTCACATTTAGTCGAGCATTCAGGATGGGTACAAACGAAATGTAAATATATATTAATAATTTAATGATAATATAATTTTATGATTTATTATACTCGTGGTGTGGGCAAATAACCTTACAATTTCAGTTCTACGCCTATCTCGCGGATGGCGCTCGCTATCGAAGTGTCTGGCTTCTACGAACCGTACATTTGAAAGAAGCTATTTCATTTAGTAAAATTATTGTAATGTAATTTTTTTTACGATAAAATCATATATACATAGAATATTTTAACGATAATTGCAGTTTTACTAAATTTGAATGGTGGAATGTTGCGACGGTATTTATTGCCCGTTTACGTGAATTCGTTAGCTATCAATTTCGGTAAGAAGAATTTTTATATATATTTAGTAAATTTGTTAATAATTTTATAGTTTTATTTATAAGAAATGTAAGTTAAATAGATATATATATAATAGAAAATATAATATAACTTATGGGTAGGAATTAACCATACAATTTCAGTCATTCACCCTATTCTCTGGGATATCCGATCCATCTACTCGTCAAACCTCTGAAGCGTTACTCGATTGATAAATATTAATAAGTATACTATTGTATTATAAATATGAAAATAGTTAATATAATTTTTTGATATTTCGTTAGATTTTTTGCATATTTATTAAGAATTTTGTTTTTTTTTGTGTTTATTTTATTGAAATTATTTCAACTTAAACAGATCTCAGTTCTCCGTTTATCCCATGCGCGACACTCGCTCACTCATTCACTCACGAAATGTCGAGCTTCCCCGAACCGTATAAATGAATGGCACTATTTATGAACATTTAGTAATATTATTGGTATGAATATTTTTTGTACTAAAATTCAATTATATAAATAGAATATTTTAATCATAATTGCAGTTTTGAAATTTGAAATCTTGATACCAGAATAAATTGGTTATTTTATTTAGTAATTTCGATTTAGATGGATATTAAATTTGATCGTAATTATGAATACCGATAGAAATTATTTCGTAATTGTATTTTTATTGAAACTACTTTTTATTAACAGATTTTGAACGACTGGTTTAATTATATGTTTTCGGAAATTAAGTCTAAATGACTGCAGATATCTACAAAATAGAAAACTGCCCGATTAATTATACAAATTTTATTCTAGAATAATGGTATACGAATAGAATATTTAACACCGATTGCAGTTTAAAGTCGATGCAAAATACGACGAAATCTTAAGTAAATTATCTTCGCGAGCAGTTCTTTTAACAACCGATTGAATGAAATGATTATCCACTTGCGCACTTGGTTATCTGTAGACGGGCTTCTATATAATTTCGGTCGATAAAATGATGAATATTTTTAAATCAAGTTACTATTGTCTAATCGGGATGTACTGTTATTATTTTTTATTTCTTTTAGTTGAATCTAATTAAAGTTTGAGGTTTGTAAAATATATCTATGTGATTTTACGGTGTTAATAATTTGTTGGTAAACATAATTGTAATATATATTATATTTTAGGTATTAAAAAATGTAATTTATTATATTGGGATGTGGAAATAACCTTACAATTTCAGTTGCTTACGTATTTGCCGCGATTACCGATATCTCTCTACTCGTTGAACTTCCATGAAGTGTCAACTAATTGTAAATATATTAATAATACACTAATTTAATAGATTTTAAAAATAGGTATAATAATATAATATTTAAAATAATAGTATAATTTATTATATATTTCTCGTAATATAATAGTATTTTTAAAATAGTAGAATAATTTATACTTTGGACGAATAACCTTACACTTTCAGTTCTTCACCAACTCTCACATTTAGTCGAGCATTCAGGATGGGTACAAATGAAATGTAAATATATATTAATAATTTAATGATAATATAATTTTATGATTTATTATACGGGTGGTGTGGGCAAATAACCTTACAATTTCAGTTCTACGCCTATCTCGCGGATGGCGCTCGCTATCGAAGTGTCTGGCTTCTACGAACCGTACATTTGAATGAAGCTATTTCATTTAGTAATATTATTGTAATGTAATTTTTTTTACGATAAAATCATATATACATAGAATATTTTAACGATAATTGCAGTTTTACTAAATTTGAATGGTGGAATGTTGCGACGGTATTTATTGCCCGTTTACGTGAATTCGTTAGCTATCAATTTCGGTAAGAAGAATTTTTATATATATTTAGTAAATTTGTTAATAATTTTATAGTTTTATTTATAAGAAATGTAAGTTAAATATATTATATAATATAACTTATGGGTAGGAATTAACCATACAATTTCAGTCATTCGCCCTATTCTCTGGGATATCCGATCCATCTACTCGTCAAACCTCTGAAGCGTTACTCGATTGATAAATATTAATAATTATACTATTATATTATAGATATGAAAATAGTTAATATAATTTTTTGATATTTCGTTAGATTTTTTGCATATTTATTAAGAATTTTGTTTTTTTTTGTGTTTATTTTATTGAAATTATTTCAACTTAAACAGATCTCAGTTCTCCGTTTATCCCATGCGCGACACTCACTCACTCATTCACTCACGAAATGTCGAGCTTCCCCGAACCGTATAAATGAATGGCACTATTTATGAACATTTAGTAATATTATTTGTATGAATATTTTTTGTACTAAAATTCAATTATATAAATAGAATATTTTAATCATAATTGCAGTTTTGAAATTTGAAATCTTGATACCAGAATAAATTGGTTATTTTATTTAGTAATTTCGATTTAGATGGATATTAAATTTGATCGTAATTATGAATACCGATAGAAATTATTTCGTAATTGTATTTTTATTGAAACTACTTTTTATTAACAGATTTTGAACGACTGGTTTAATTATATGTTTTCGGAAATTAAGTCTAAATGACTGCAGATATCTACAAAATAGAAAACTGCCCGATTAATTATATAAATTATATTCTAGAATAATGGTATACGAATAGAATATTTAACACCGATTGCAGTTTAAAGTCGATGCAAAATACGACGAAATCTTAAGTAAATTATCTTCGCGAGCAGTTCTTTTAACAACCGATTGAATGAAATGATTATCCACTTGCGCACTTGGTTATCTGTAGATGGGCTTCTATATAATTTCGGTCGATAAAATGATGAATATTTTTAAATCAAGTTACTATTGTCTAATCGGGATGTACTGTTATTATTTTTTATTTCTTTTAGTTTGAATCTAATTAAAGTTTGAGGTTTGTAAAATATATCTATGTGATTTTACGGTGTTAATAATTTGTTGGTAAAAATAATTGTAATATATATTATATTTTAGGTATTAAAAAATGTAATTTATTATATTGGGATGTGGAAATAACCTTACAATTTCAGTTGTTTACGTATTTGCCGCGATTACCGATATCTCTCTACTCGTCGAACTTCCATGAAGTGTCAACTAATTGTAAATATATTAATAATACACTAATTTAATAGATTTTAAAAATAGGTATAATAATATAATATTTAAAATAATAATATAATTTATTATATATTTCTCGTAATATAATAGTATTTTTAAAATAGTAGAATAATTTATACTTTGGACGAATAACCTTACATTTTCAGTTCTTCACCAACTCTCACATTTAGTCGAGCATTCAGGATGGGTACAAACGAAATGTAAATATATATTAATAATTTAATGATAATATAATTTTATGATTTATTATACGGGTGGTGTGGGCAAATAACCTTACAATTTCAGTTCTACGCCTATCTCGCGGATGGCGCTCGCTATCGAAGTGTCTGGCTTCTACGAACCGTACATTTGAATGAAGCTATTTCATTTAGTAAAATTATTGTAATGTAATTTTTTTTACGATAAAATCATATATACATAGAATATTTTAACGATAATTGCAGTTTTACTAAATTTGAATGGTGGAATGTTGCGACGGTATTTATTGCCCGTTTACGTGAATTCGTTAGCTATCAATTTCGGTAAGAAGAATTTTTATATATATTTAGTAAATTTGTTAATAATTTTATAGTTTTATTTATAAGAAATGTAAGTTAAATAGATATATATATAATAGAAAATATAATATAACTTATGGGTAGGAATTAACCATACAATTTCAGTCATTCACCCTATTCTCTGGGATATCCGATCCATCTACTCGTCAAACCTCTGAAGCGTTACTCGATTGATAAATATTAATAAGTATACTATTGTATTATAAATATGAAAATAGTTAATATAATTTTTTGATATTTCGTTAGATTTTTTGCATATTTATTAAGAATTTTGTTTTTTTTTGTGTTTATTTTATTGAAATTATTTCAACTTAAACAGATCTCAGTTCTCCGTTTATCCCATGCGCGACACTCGCTCACTCACGAAATGTCGAGCTTCCCCGAACCGTATAAATGAATGGCACTATTTATGAACATTTAGTAATATTATTGGTATGAATATTTTTTGTACTAAAATTCAATTATATAAATAGAATATTTTAATCATAATTGCAGTTTTGAAATTTGAAATCTTGATACCAGAATAAATTGGTTATTTTATTTAGTAATTTCGATTTAGATGGATATTAAATTTGATCGTAATTATGAATACCGATAGAAATTATTTCGTAATTGTATTTTTATTGAAACTACTTTTTATTAACAGATTTTGAACGACTGGTTTAATTATATGTTTTCGGAAATTAAGTCTAAATGACTGCAGATATCTACAAAATAGAAAACTGCCCGATTAATTATACAAATTTTATTCTAGAATAATGGTATACGAATAGAATATTTAACACCGATTGCAGTTTAAAGTCGATGCAAAATACGACGAAATCTTAAGTAAATTATCTTCGCGAGCAGTTCTTTTAACAACCGATTGAATGAAATGATTATCCACTTGCGCACTTGGTTATCTGTAGACGGGCTTCTATATAATTTCGGTCGATAAAATGATGAATATTTTTAAATCAAGTTACTATTGTCTAATCGGGATGTACTGTTATTATTTTTTATTTCTTTTAGTTGAATCTAATTAAAGTTTGAGGTTTGTAAAATATATCTATGTGATTTTACGGTGTTAATAATTTGTTGGTAAAAATAATTGTAATATATATTATATTTTAGGTATTAAAAAATGTAATTTATTATATTGGGATGTGGAAATAACCTTACAATTTCAGTTGCTTACGTATTTGCCGCGATTACCGATATCTCTCTACTCGTCGAACTTCCATGAAGTGTCAACTAATTGTAAATATATTAATAATACACTAATTTAATAGATTTTAAAAATAGGTATAATAATATAATATTTAAAATAATAGTATAATTTATTATATATTTCTCGTAATATAATAGTATTTTTAAAATAGTAGAATAATTTATACTTTGGACGAATAACCTTACACTTTCAGTTCTTCACCAACTCTCACATTTAGTCGAGCATTCAGGATGGGTACAAATGAAATGTAAATATATATTAATAATTTAATGATAATATAATTTTATGATTTATTATACGGGTGGTGTGGGCAAATAACCTTACAATTTCAGTTCTACGCCTATCTCGCGGATGGCGCTCGCTATCGAAGTGTCTGGCTTCTACGAACCGTACATTTGAATGAAGCTATTTCATTTAGTAATATTATTGTAATGTAATTTTTTTTACGATAAAATCATATATACATAGAATATTTTAACGATAATTGCAGTTTTACTAAATTTGAATGGTGGAATGTTGCGACGGTATTTATTGCCCGTTTACGTGAATTCGTTAGCTATCAATTTCGGTAAGAAGAATTTTTATATATATTTAGTAAATTTGTTAATAATTTTATAGTTTTATTTATAAGAAATGTAAGTTAAATAGATATATATATAATAGAAAATATAATATAACTTATGGGTAGGAATTAACCATACAATTTCAGTCATTCACCCTATTCTCTGGGATATCCGATCCATCTACTCGTCAAACCTCTGAAGCGTTACTCGATTGATAAATATTAATAAGTATACTATTATATTATAGATATGAAAATAGTTAATATAATTTTTTGATATTTCGTTAGATTTTTTGCATATTTATTAAGAATTTTGTTTTTTTTTGTGTTTATTTTATTGAAATTATTTCAACTTAAACAGATCTCAGTTCTCCGTTTATCCCATGCGCGACACTCACTCACTCATTCACTCACGAAATGTCGAGCTTCCCCGAACCGTATAAATGAATGGCACTATTTATGAACATTTAGTAATATTATTGGTATGAATATTTTTTGTACTAAAATTCAATTATATAAATAGAATATTTTAATCATAATTGCAGTTTTGAAATTTGAAATCTTGATACCAGAATAAATTGGTTATTTTATTTAGTAATTTCGATTTAGATGGATATTAAATTTGATCGTAATTATGAATACCGATAGAAATTATTTCGTAATTGTATTTTTATTGAAACTACTTTTTATTAACAGATTTTGAACGACTGGTTTAATTATATGTTTTCGGAAATTAAGTCTAAATGACTGCAGATATCTACAAAATAGAAAACTGCCCGATTAATTATATAAATTATATTCTAGAATAATGGTATACGAATAGAATATTTAACACCGATTGCAGTTTAAAGTCTATGCAAAATACGACGAAATCTTAAGTAAATTATCTTCGCGAGCAGTTCTTTTAACAACCGATTGAATGAAATGATTATCCACTTGCGCACTTGGTTATCTGTAGACGGGCTTCTATATAATTTCGGTCGATAAAATGATGAATATTTTTAAATCAAGTTACTATTGTCTAATCGGGATGTACTGTTATTATTTTTTATTTCTTTTAGTTTGAATCTAATTAAAGTTTGAGGTTTGTAAAATATATCTATGTGATTTTACGGTGTTAATAATTTGTTGGTAAAAATAATTGTAATATATATTATATTTTAGGTATTAAAAAATGTAATTTATTATATTGGGATGTGGAAATAACCTTACAATTTCAGTTGTTTACGTATTTGCCGCGATTACCGATATCTCTCTACTCGTCGAACTTCCACGAAGTGTCAAATAATTGTAAATATATTAATAATACACTAATTTAATAGATTTTAAAAATAGGTATAATAATATAATATTTAAAATAATAGTATAATTTATTATATATTTCTCGTAATATAATAGTATTTTTAAAATAGTAGAATAATTTATACTTTGGACGAATAACCTTACACTTTCAGTTCTTCACCAACTCTCACATTTAGTCGAGCATTCAGGATGGGTACAAACGAAATGTAAATATATATTAATAATTTAATGATAATATAATTTTATGATTTATTATACGGGTGGTGTGGGCAAATAACCTTACAATTTCAGTTCTACGCCTATCTCGCGGATGGCGCTCGCTATCGAAGTGTCTGGCTTCTACGAACCGTACATTTGAATGAAGCTATTTCATTTAGTAAAATTATTGTAATGTAATTTTTTTTTACGATAAAATCATATATACATAGAATATTTTAACGATAATTGCAGTTTTACTAAATTTGAATGGTGGAATGTTGCGACGGTATTTATTGCCCGTTTACGTGAATTCGTTAGCTATCAATTTCGGTAAGAAGAATTTTTATATATATTTAGTAAATTTGTTAATAATTTTATAGTTTTATTTATAAGAAATGTAAGTTAAATATATTATATAATATAACTTATGGGTAGGAATTAACCATACAATTTCAGTCATTCGCCCTATTCTCTGGGATATCCGATCCATCTACTCGTCAAACCTCTGAAGCGTTACTCGATTGATAAATATTAATAATTATACTATTATATTATAGATATGAAAATAGTTAATATAATTTTTTGATATTTCTTTAGATTTTTTGCATATTTATTAAGAATTTTGTTTTTTTTTGTGTTTATTTTATTGAAATTATTTCAACTTAAACAGATCTCAGTTCTCCGTTTATCCCATGCGCGACACTCACTCACTCACTCATTCACTCACGAAATGTCGAGCTTCCCCGAACCGTATAAATGAATGGCACTATTTATGAACATTTAGTAATATTATTTGTATGAATATTTTTTGTACTAAAATTCAATTATATAAATAGAATATTTTAATCATAATTGCAGTTTTGAAATTTGAAATCTTGATACCAGAATAAATTGGTTATTTTATTTAGTAATTTCGATTTAGATGGATATTAAATTTGATCGTAATTATGAATACCGATAGAAATTATTTCGTAATTGTATTTTTATTGAAACTACTTTTTATTAACAGATTTTGAACGACTGGTTTAATTATATGTTTTCGGAAATTAAGTCTAAATGACTGCAGATATCTACAAAATAGAAAACTGCCCGATTAATTATATAAATTATATTCTAGAATAATGGTATACGAATAGAATATTTAACACCGATTGCAGTTTAAAGTCGATGCAAAATACGACGAAATCTTAAGTAAATTATCTTCGCGAGCAGTTCTTTTAACAACCGATTGAATGAAATGATTATCCACTTGCGCACTTGGTTATCTGTAGACGGGCTTCTATATAATTTCGGTCGATAAAATGATGAATATTTTTAAATCAAGTTACTATTGTCTAATCGGGATGTACTGTTATTATTTTTTATTTCTTTTAGTTTGAATCTAATTAAAGTTTGAGGTTTGTAAAATATATCTATGTGATTTTACGGTGTTAATAATTTGTTGGTAAAAATAATTGTAATATATATTATATTTTAGGTATTAAAAAATGTAATTTATTATATTGGGATGTGGAAATAACCTTACAATTTCAGTTGTTTACGTATTTGCCGCGATTACCGATATCTCTCTACTCGTCGAACTTCCACGAAGTGTCAAATAATTGTAAATATATTAATAATACACTAATTTAATAGATTTTAAAAATAGGTATAATAATATAATATTTAAAATAATAGTATAATTTATTATATATTTCTCGTAATATAATAGTATTTTTAAAATAGTAGAATAATTTATACTTTGGACGAATAACCTTACACTTTCAGTTCTTCACCAACTCTCACATTTAGTCGAGCATTCAGGATGGGTACAAACGAAATGTAAATATATATTAATAATTTAATGATAATATAATTTTATGATTTATTATACGGGTGGTGTGGGCAAATAACCTTACAATTTCAGTTCTACGCCTATCTCGCGGATGGCGCTCGCTATCGAAGTGTCTGGCTTCTACGAACCGTACATTTGAATGAAGCTATTTCATTTAGTAAAATTATTGTAATGTAATTTTTTTTTACGATAAAATCATATATACATAGAATATTTTAACGATAATTGCAGTTTTACTAAATTTGAATGGTGGAATGTTGCGACGGTATTTATTGCCCGTTTACGTGAATTCGTTAGCTATCAATTTCGGTAAGAAGAATTTTTATATATATTTAGTAAATTTGTTAATAATTTTATAGTTTTATTTATAAGAAATGTAAGTTAAATAGATATATATATAATAGAAAATATAATATAACTTATGGGTAGGAATTAACCATACAATTTCAGTCATTCACCCTATTCTCTGGGATATCCGATCCATCTACTCGTCAAACCTCTGAAGCGTTACTCGATTGATAAATATTAATAAGTATACTATTATATTATAGATATGAAAATAGTTAATATAATTTTTTGATATTTCGTTAGATTTTTTGCATATTTATTAAGAATTTTGTTTTTTTTTGTGTTTATTTTATTGAAATTATTTCAACTTAAACAGATCTCAGTTCTCCGTTTATCCCATGCGCGACACTCACTCACTCATTCACTCACGAAATGTCGAGCTTCCCCGAACCGTATAAATGAATGGCACTATTTATGAACATTTAGTAATATTATTTGTATGAATATTTTTTGTACTCAAATTAAATTATATAAATAGAATATTTTAATCATAATTGCAGTTTTGAAATTTGAAATCGTGATACCAGAATAAATTGGTTATTTTATTTAGTAATTTCGATTTAGATGGATATTAAATTTGATCGTAATTATGAATACCGATAGAAATTATTTCGTAATTGTATTTTTATTGAAACTACTTTTTATTAACAGATTTTGAACGACTGGTTTAATTATATGTTTTCGGAAATTAAGTCTAAATGACTGCAAATATCTACAAAATAGAAAACTACCAGATTAATTATATAAATTATATTCTAGAATAATGGTATACGAATAGAATATTTAACACCGATTGCAGTTTAAAGTCTATGCAAAATACGACGAAATCTTAAGTAAATTATCTTCGCGAGCAGTTCTTTTAACAACCGATTGAATGAAATGATTATCCACTTGCGCACTTGGTTATCTGTAGACGGGCTTCTATATAATTTCGGTCGATAAAATGATGAATATTTTTAAATCAAGTTACTATTGTCTAATCGGGATGTACTGTTATTATTTTTTATTTCTTTTAGTTTGAATCTAATTAAAGTTTGAGGTTTGTAAAATATATCTATGTGATTTTACAGTGTTAATAATTTGTTGGTAAAAATAATTGTAATATATATTATATTTTAGGTATTAAAAAATGTAATTTATTATATTGGGATGTGGAAATAACCTTACAATTTCAGTTGTTTACGTATTTGCCGCGATTACCGATATCTCTCTACTCGTCGAACTTCCACGAAGTGTCAAATAATTGTAAATATATTAATAATACACTAATTTAATAGATTTTAAAAATAGGTATAATAATATAATATTTAAAATAATAGTATAATTTATTATATATTTCTCGTAATATAATAGTATTTTTAAAATAGTAGAATAATTTATACTTTGGACGAATAACCTTACACTTTCAGTTCTTCACCAACTCTCACATTTAGTCGAGCATTCAGGATGGGTACAAACGAAATGTAAATATATATTAATAATTTAATGATAATATAATTTTATGATTTATTATACGGGTGGTGTGGGCAAATAACCTTACAATTTCAGTTCTACGCCTATCTCGCGGATGGCGCTCGCTATCGAAGTGTCTGGCTTCTACGAACCGTACATTTGAATGAAGCTATTTCATTTAGTAAAATTATTGTAATGTAATTTTTTTTACGATAAAATCATATATACATAGAATATTTTAACGATAATTGCAGTTTTACTAAATTTGAATGGTGGAATGTTGCGACGGTATTTATTGCCCGTTTACGTGAATTTGTTAGCTATCAATTTCGGTAAGAAGAATTTTTATATATATATTTAGTTTTTATGATATTTAGAAAATTTGTTAATAATTTTATAGTTCTATTTATAAGAAATGTAAGTTAAATATATTATATAATATAACTTATAAAATATAATATAACTTATGGGTAGGAATTAACCATACAATTTCAATCATTCACCCTATTCTCTGGGATATCCGATCCATCTACTCGTCAAACCTCTGAAGCGTTACTCGATTGATAAATATTAATAAGTATACTATTATATTATAGATATGAAAATAGTTAATATAATTTTTTGATATTTCGTTAGATTTTTTGCATATTTATTAAGAATTTTGTTTTTTTTTGTGTTTATTTTATTGAAATTATTTCAACTTAAACAGATCTCAGTTCTCCGTTTATCCCATGCGCGACACTCACTCACTCACTCACTCATTCACTCACGAAATGTCGAGCTTCCCCGAACCGTATAAATGAATGGCACTATTTATGAACATTTAGTAATATTATTTGTATGAATATTTTTTGTACTAAAATTCAATTATATAAATAGAATATTTTAATCATAATTGCAGTTTTGAAATTTGAAATCTTGATACCAGAATAAATTGGTTATTTTATTTAGTAATTTCGATTTAGATGGATATTAAATTTGATCGTAATTATGAATACCGATAGAAATTATTTCGTAATTGTATTTTTATTGAAACTACTTTTTATTAACAGATTTTGAACGACTGGTTTAATTATATGTTTTCGGAAATTAAGTCTAAATGACTGCAGATATCTACAAAATAGAAAACTGCCCGATTAATTATATAAATTATATTCTAGAATAATGGTATACGAATAGAATATTTAACACCGATTGCAGTTTAAAGTCGATGCAAAATACGACGAAATCTTAAGTAAATTATCTTCGCGAGCAGTTCTTTTAACAACCGATTGAATGAAATGATTATCCACTTGCGCACTTGGTTATCTGTAGACGGGCTTCTATATAATTTCGGTCGATAAAATGATGAATATTTTTAAATCAAGTTACTATTGTCTAATCGGGATGTACTGTTATTATTTTTTATTTCTTTTAGTTTGAATCTAATTAAAGTTTGAGGTTTGTAAAATATATCTATGTGATTTTACGGTGTTAATAATTTGTTGGTAAAAATAATTGTAATATATATTATATTTTAGGTATTAAAAAATGTAATTTATTATATTGGGATGTGGAAATAACCTTACAATTTCAGTTGTTTACGTATTTGCCGCGATTACCGATATCTCTCTACTCGTCGAACTTCCACGAAGTGTCAACTAATTGTAAATATATTAATAATACACTAATTTAATAGATTTTAAAAATAGGTATAATAATATAATATTTAAAATAATAGTATAATTTATTATATATTTCTCGTAATATAATAGTATTTTTAAAATAGTAGAATAATTTATACTTTGGACGAATAACCTTACACTTTCAGTTCTTCACCAACTCTCACATTTAGTCGAGCATTCAGGATGGGTACAAATGAAATGTAAATATATATTAATAATTTAATGATAATATAATTTTATGATTTATTATACGGGTGGTGTGGGCAAATAACCTTACAATTTCAGTTCTACGCCTATCTCGCGGATGGCGCTCGCTATCGAAGTGTCTGGCTTCTACGAACCGTACATTTGAATGAAGCTATTTCATTTAGTAATATTATTGTAATGTAATTTTTTTTACGATAAAATCATATATACATAGAATATTTTAACGATAATTGCAGTTTTACTAAATTTGAATGGTGGAATGTTGCGACGGTATTTATTGCCCGTTTACGTGAATTCGTTAGCTATCAATTTCGGTAAGAAGAATTTTTATATATATTTAGTAAATTTGTTAATAATTTTATAGTTTTATTTATAAGAAATGTAAGTTAAATAGATATATATATAATAGAAAATATAATATAACTTATGGGTAGGAATTAACCATACAATTTCAGTCATTCACCCTATTCTCTGGGATATCCGATCCATCTACTCGTCAAACCTCTGAAGCGTTACTCGATTGATAAATATTAATAAGTATACTATTATATTATAGATATGAAAATAGTTAATATAATTTTTTGATATTTCGTTAGATTTTTTGCATATTTATTAAGAATTTTGTTTTTTTTTGTGTTTATTTTATTGAAATTATTTCGACTTAAACAGATCTCAGTTCTCCGTTTATCCCATGCGCGACACTCACTCACTCATTCACTCACGAAATGTCGAGCTTCCCCGAACCGTATAAATGAATGGCACTATTTATGAACATTTAGTAATATTATTTGTATGAATATTTTTTGTACTCAAATTCAATTATATAAATAGAATATTTTAATCATAATTGCAGTTTTGAAATTTGAAATCGTGATACCAGAATAAATTGGTTATTTTATTTAGTAATTTCGATTTAGATGGATATTAAATTTGATCGTAATTATGAATACCGATAGAAATTATTTCGTAATTGTATTTTTATTGAAACTACTTTTTATTAACAGATTTTGAACGACTGGTTTAATTATATGTTTTCGGAAATTAAGTCTAAATGACTGCAGATATCTACAAAATAGAAAACTGCCCGATTAATTATATAAATTATATTCTAGAATAATGGTATACGAATAGAATATTTAACACCGATTGCAGTTTAAAGTCTATGCAAAATACGACGAAATCTTAAGTAAATTATCTTCGCGAGCAGTTCTTTTAACAACCGATTGAATGAAATGATTATCCACTTGCGCACTTGGTTATCTGTAGACGGGCTTCTATATAATTTCGGTCGATAAAATGATGAATATTTTTAAATCAAGTTACTATTGTCTAATCGGGATGTACTGTTATTATTTTTTATTTCTTTTAGTTTGAATCTAATTAAAGTTTGAGGTTTGTAAAATATATCTATGTGATTTTACGGTGTTAATAATTTGTTGGTAAAAATAATTGTAATATATATTATATTTTAGGTATTAAAAAATGTAATTTATTATATTGGGATGTGGAAATAACCTTACAATTTCAGTTGTTTACGTATTTGCCGC
Source organism: Osedax frankpressi (assembly GCA_964035775.1). Taxonomy (NCBI): domain Eukaryota; kingdom Metazoa; phylum Annelida; class Polychaeta; order Sabellida; family Siboglinidae; genus Osedax; species Osedax frankpressi. The sequence goes on from OZ038318.1 coordinate 9,544,065, forward strand.
GATTACCGATATCTCTCTACTCGTCGAACTTCCACGAAGTGTCAAATAATTGTAAATATATTAATAATACACTAATTTAATAGATTTTAAAAATAGGTATAATAATATAATATTTAAAATAATAGTATAATTTATTATATATTTCTCGTAATATAATAGTATTTTTAAAATAGTAGAATAATTTATACTTTGGACGAATAACCTTACACTTTCAGTTCTTCACCAACTCTCACATTTAGTCGAGCATTCAGGATGGGTACAAACGAAATGTAAATATATATTAATAATTTAATGATAATATAATTTTATGATTTATTATACGGGTGGTGTGGGCAAATAACCTTACAATTTCAGTTCTACGCCTATCTCGCGGATGGCGCTCGCTATCGAAGTGTCTGGCTTCTACGAACCGTACATTTGAATGAAGCTATTTCATTTAGTAAAATTATTGTAATGTAATTTTTTTTTACGATAAAATCATATATACATAGAATATTTTAACGATAATTGCAGTTTTACTAAATTTGAATGGTGGAATGTTGCGACGGTATTTATTGCCCGTTTACGTGAATTCGTTAGCTATCAATTTCGGTAAGAAGAATTTTTATATATATTTAGTAAATTTGTTAATAATTTTATAGTTTTATTTATAAGAAATGTAAGTTAAATAGATATATATATAATAGAAAATATAATATAACTTATGGGTAGGAATTAACCATACAATTTCAGTCATTCACCCTATTCTCTGGGATATCCGATCCATCTACTCGTCAAACCTCTGAAGCGTTACTCGATTGATAAATATTAATAAGTATACTATTATATTATAGATATGAAAATAGTTAATATAATTTTTTGATATTTCGTTAGATTTTTTGCATATTTATTAAGAATTTTGTTTTTTTTTGTGTTTATTTTATTGAAATTATTTCAACTTAAACAGATCTCAGTTCTCCATTTATCCCATGCGCGACACTCACTCACTCATTCACTCACGAAATGTCGAGCTTCCCCGAACCGTATAAATGAATGGCACTATTTATGAACATTTAGTAATATTATTTGTATGAATATTTTTTGTACTCAAATTCAATTATATAAATAGAATATTTTAATCATAATTGCAGTTTTGAAATTTGAAATCGTGATACCAGAATAAATTGGTTATTTTATTTAGTAATTTCGATTTAGATGGATATTAAATTTGATCGTAATTATGAATACCGATAGAAATTATTTCGTAATTGTATTTTTATTGAAACTACTTTTTATTAACAGATTTTGAACGACTGGTTTAATTATATGTTTTCGGAAATTAAGTCTAAATGACTGCAAATATCTACAAAATAGAAAACTACCAGATTAATTATATAAATTATATTCTAGAATAATGGTATACGAATAGAATATTTAACACCGATTGCAGTTTAAAGTCTATGCAAAATACGACGAAATCTTAAGTAAATTATCTTCGCGAGCAGTTCTTTTAACAACCGATTGAATGAAATGATTATCCACTTGCGCACTTGGTTATCTGTAGACGGGCTTCTATATAATTTCGGTCGATAAAATGATGAATATTTTTAAATCAAGTTACTATTGTCTAATCGGGATGTACTGTTATTATTTTTTATTTCTTTTAGTTTGAATCTAATTAAAGTTTGAGGTTTGTAAAATATATCTATGTGATTTTACGGTGTTAATAATTTGTTGGTAAAAATAATTGTAATATATATTATATTTTAGGTATTAAAAAATGTAATTTATTATATTGGGATGTGGAAATAACCTTACAATTTCAGTTGTTTACGTATTTGCCGCGATTACCGATATCTCTCTACTCGTCGAACTTCCACGAAGTGTCAAATAATTGTAAATATATTAATAATACACTAATTTAATAGATTTTAAAAATAGGTATAATAATATAATATTTAAAATAATAGTATAATTTATTATATATTTCTCGTAATATAATAGTATTTTTAAAATAGTAGAATAATTTATACTTTGGACGAATAACCTTACACTTTCAGTTCTTCACCAACTCTCACATTTAGTCGAGCATTCAGGATGGGTACAAACGAAATGTAAATATATATTAATAATTTAATGATAATATAATTTTATGATTTATTATACGGGTGGTGTGGGCAAATAACCTTACAATTTCAGTTCTACGCCTATCTCGCGGATGGCGCTCGCTATCGAAGTGTCTGGCTTCTACGAACCGTACATTTGAATGAAGCTATTTCATTTAGTAAAATTATTGTAATGTAATTTTTTTTTACGATAAAATCATATATACATAGAATATTTTAACGATAATTGCAGTTTTACTAAATTTGAATGGTGGAATGTTGCGACGGTATTTATTGCCCGTTTACGTGAATTCGTTAGCTATCAATTTCGGTAAGAAGAATTTTTATATATATTTAGTAAATTTGTTAATAATTTTATAGTTTTATTTATAAGAAATGTAAGTTAAATAGATATATATATAATAGAAAATATAATATAACTTATGGGTAGGAATTAACCATACAATTTCAGTCATTCACCCTATTCTCTGGGATATCCGATCCATCTACTCGTCAAACCTCTGAAGCGTTACTCGATTGATAAATATTAATAAGTATACTATTATATTATAGATATGAAAATAGTTAATATAATTTTTTGATATTTCGTTAGATTTTTTGCATATTTATTAAGAATTTTGTTTTTTTTTGTGTTTATTTTATTGAAATTATTTCAACTTAAACAGATCTCAGTTCTCCATTTATCCCATGCGCGACACTCACTCACTCATTCACTCACGAAATGTCGAGCTTCCCCGAACCGTATAAATGAATGGCACTATTTATGAACATTTAGTAATATTATTTGTATGAATATTTTTTGTACTCAAATTCAATTATATAAATAGAATATTTTAATCATAATTGCAGTTTTGAAATTTGAAATCGTGATACCAGAATAAATTGGTTATTTTATTTAGTAATTTCGATTTAGATGGATATTAAATTTGATCGTAATTATGAATACCGATAGAAATTATTTCGTAATTGTATTTTTATTGAAACTACTTTTTATTAACAGATTTTGAACGACTGGTTTAATTATATGTTTTCGGAAATTAAGTCTAAATGACTGCAAATATCTACAAAATAGAAAACTACCCGATTAATTATATAAATTATATTCTAGAATAATGGTATACGAATAGAATATTTAACACCGATTGCAGTTTAAAGTCTATGCAAAATACGACGAAATCTTAAGTAAATTATCTTCGCGAGCAGTTCTTTTAACAACCGATTGAATGAAATGATTATCCACTTGCGCACTTGGTTATCTGTAGACGGGCTTCTATATAATTTCGGTCGATAAAATGATGAATATTTTTAAATCAAGTTACTATTGTCTAATCGGGATGTACTGTTATTATTTTTTATTTCTTTTAGTTTGAATCTAATTAAAGTTTGAGGTTTGTAAAATATATCTATGTGATTTTACGGTGTTAATAATTTGTTGGTAAAAATAATTGTAATATATATTATATTTTAGGTATTAAAAAATGTAATTTATTATATTGGGATGTGGAAATAACCTTACAATTTCAGTTGTTTACGTATTTGCCGCGATTACCGATATCTCTCTACTCGTCGAACTTCCACGAAGTGTCAAATAATTGTAAATATATTAATAATACACTAATTTAATAGATTTTAAAAATAGGTATAATAATATAATATTTAAAATAATAGTATAATTTATTATATATTTCTCGTAATATAATAGTATTTTTAAAATAGTAGAATAATTTATACTTTGGACGAATAACCTTACACTTTCAGTTCTTCACCAACTCTCACATTTAGTCGAGCATTCAGGATGGGTACAAACGAAATGTAAATATATATTAATAATTTAATGATAATATAATTTTATGATTTATTATACGGGTGGTGTGGGCAAATAACCTTACAATTTCAGTTCTACGCCTATCTCGCGGATGGCGCTCGCTATCGAAGTGTCTGGCTTCTACGAACCGTACATTTGAATGAAGCTATTTCATTTAGTAAAATTATTGTAATGTAATTTTTTTTTACGATAAAATCATATATACATAGAATATTTTAACGATAATTGCAGTTTTACTAAATTTGAATGGTGGAATGTTGCGACGGTATTTATTGCCCGTTTACGTGAATTCGTTAGCTATCAATTTCGGTAAGAAGAATTTTTATATATATTTAGTAAATTTGTTAATAATTTTATAGTTTTATTTATAAGAAATGTAAGTTAAATAGATATATATATAATAGAAAATATAATATAACTTATGGGTAGGAATTAACCATACAATTTCAGTCATTCACCCTATTCTCTGGGATATCCGATCCATCTACTCGTCAAACCTCTGAAGCGTTACTCGATTGATAAATATTAATAAGTATACTATTATATTATAGATATGAAAATAGTTAATATAATTTTTTGATATTTCGTTAGATTTTTTGCATATTTATTAAGAATTTTGTTTTTTTTTGTGTTTATTTTATTGAAATTATTTCAACTTAAACAGATCTCAGTTCTCCGTTTATCCCATGCGCGACACTCACTCACTCATTCACTCACGAAATGTCGAGCTTCCCCGAACCGTATAAATGAATGGCACTATTTATGAACATTTAGTAATATTATTTGTATGAATATTTTTTGTACTCAAATTCAATTATATAAATAGAATATTTTAATCATAATTGCAGTTTTGAAATTTGAAATCGTGATACCAGAATAAATTGGTTATTTTATTTAGTAATTTCGATTTAGATGGATATTAAATTTGATCGTAATTATGAATACCGATAGAAATTATTTCGTAATTGTGTTTTTATTGAAACTACTTTTTATTAACAGATTTTGAACGACTGGTTTAATTATATGTTTTCGGAAATTAAGTCTAAATGACTGCAGATATCTACAAAATAGAAAACTGCCCGATTAATTATATAAATTATATTCTAGAATAATGGTATACGAATAGAATATTTAACACCGATTGCAGTTTAAAGTCTATGCAAAATACGACGAAATCTTAAGTAAATTATCTTCGCGAGCAGTTCTTTTAACAACCGATTGAATGAAATGATTATCCACTTGCGCACTTGGTTATCTGTAGACGGGCTTCTATATAATTTCGGTCGATAAAATGATGAATATTTTTAAATCAAGTTACTATTGTCTAATCGGGATGTACTGTTATTATTTTTTATTTCTTTTAGTTTGAATCTAATTAAAGTTTGAGGTTTGTAAAATATATCTATGTGATTTTACGGTGTTAATAATTTGTTGGTAAAAATAATTGTAATATATATTATATTTTAGGTATTAAAAAATGTAATTTATTATATTGGGATGTGGAAATAACCTTACAATTTCAGTTGTTTACGTATTTGCCGCGATTACCGATATCTCTCTACTCGTCGAACTTCCACGAAGTGTCAAATAATTGTAAATATATTAATAATACACTAATTTAATAGATTTTAAAAATAGGTATAATAATATAATATTTAAAATAATAGTATAATTTATTATATATTTCTCGTAATATAATAGTATTTTTAAAATAGTAGAATAATTTATACTTTGGACGAATAACCTTACACTTTCAGTTCTTCACCAACTCTCACATTTAGTCGAGCGTTCAGGATGGGTACAAACGAAATGTAAATATATATTAATAATTTAATGATAATATAATTTTATGATTTATTATACGGGTGGTGTGGGCAAATAACCTTACAATTTCAGTTCTACGCCTATCTCGCGGATGGCGCTCGCTATCGAAGTGTCTGGCTTCTACGAACCGTACATTTGAATGAAGCTATTTCATTTAGTAAAATTATTGTAATGTAATTTTTTTTTACGATAAAATCATATATACATAGAATATTTTAACGATAATTGCAGTTTTACTAAATTTGAATGGTGGAATGTTGCGACGGTATTTATTGCCCGTTTACGTGAATTCGTTAGCTATCAATTTCGGTAAGAAGAATTTTTATATATATTTAGTAAATTTGTTAATAATTTTATAGTTTTATTTATAAGAAATGTAAGTTAAATAGATATATATATAATAGAAAATATAATATAACTTATGGGTAGGAATTAACCATACAATTTCAGTCATTCACCCTATTCTCTGGGATATCCGATCCATCTACTCGTCAAACCTCTGAAGCGTTACTCGATTGATAAATATTAATAAGTATACTATTATATTATAGATATGAAAATAGTTAATATAATTTTTTGATATTTCGTTAGATTTTTTGCATATTTATTAAGAATTTTGTTTTTTTTTGTGTTTATTTTATTGAAATTATTTCAACTTAAACAGATCTCAGTTCTCCGTTTATCCCATGCGCGACACTCACTCACTCATTCACTCACGAAATGTCGAGCTTCCCCGAACCGTATAAATGAATGGCACTATTTATGAACATTTAGTAATATTATTTGTATGAATATTTTTTGTACTCAAATTCAATTATATAAATAGAATATTTTAATCATAATTGCAGTTTTGAAATTTGAAATCGTGATACCAGAATAAATTGGTTATTTTATTTAGTAATTTCGATTTAGATGGATATTAAATTTGATCGTAATTATGAATACCGATAGAAATTATTTCGTAATTGTATTTTTATTGAAACTACTTTTTATTAACAGATTTTGAACGACTGGTTTAATTATATGTTTTCGGAAATTAAGTCTAAATGACTGCAGATATCTACAAAATAGAAAACTGCCCGATTAATTATATAAATTATATTCTAGAATAATGGTATACGAATAGAATATTTAACACCGATTGCAGTTTAAAGTCTATGCAAAATACGACGAAATCTTAAGTAAATTATCTTCGCGAGCAGTTCTTTTAACAACCGATTGAATGAAATGATTATCCACTTGCGCACTTGGTTATCTGTAGACGGGCTTCTATATAATTTCGGTCGATAAAATGATGAATATTTTTAAATCAAGTTACTATTGTCTAATCGGGATGTACTGTTATTATTTTTTATTTCTTTTAGTTTGAATCTAATTAAAGTTTGAGGTTTGTAAAATATATCTATGTGATTTTACGGTGTTAATAATTTGTTGGTAAAAATAATTGTAATATATATTATATTTTAGGTATTAAAAAATGTAATTTATTATATTGGGATGTGGAAATAACCTTACAATTTCAGTTGTTTACGTATTTGCCGCGATTACCGATATCTCTCTACTCGTCGAACTTCCACGAAGTGTCAAATAATTGTAAATATATTAATAATACACTAATTTAATAGATTTTAAAAATAGGTATAATAATATAATATTTAAAATAATAGTATAATTTATTATATATTTCTCGTAATATAATAGTATTTTTAAAATAGTAGAATAATTTATACTTTGGACGAATAACCTTACACTTTCAGTTCTTCACCAACTCTCACATTTAGTCGAGCATTCAGGATGGGTACAAACGAAATGTAAATATATATTAATAATTTAATGATAATATAATTTTATGATTTATTATACGGGTGGTGTGGGCAAATAACCTTACAATTTCAGTTCTACGCCTATCTCGCGGATGGCGCTCGCTATCGAAGTGTCTGGCTTCTACGAACCGTACATTTGAATGAAGCTATTTCATTTAGTAAAATTATTGTAATGTAATTTTTTTTTACGATAAAATCATATATACATAGAATATTTTAACGATAATTGCAGTTTTACTAAATTTGAATGGTGGAATGTTGCGACGGTATTTATTGCCCGTTTACGTGAATTCGTTAGCTATCAATTTCGGTAAGAAGAATTTTTATATATATTTAGTAAATTTGTTAATAATTTTATAGTTTTATTTATAAGAAATGTAAGTTAAATAGATATATATATAATAGAAAATATAATATAACTTATGGGTAGGAATTAACCATACAATTTCAGTCATTCACCCTATTCTCTGGGATATCCGATCCATCTACTCGTCAAACCTCTGAAGCGTTACTCGATTGATAAATATTAATAAGTATACTATTATATTATAGATATGAAAATAGTTAATATAATTTTTTGATATTTCGTTAGATTTTTTGCATATTTATTAAGAATTTTGTTTTTTTTTGTGTTTATTTTATTGAAATTATTTCAACTTAAACAGATCTCAGTTCTCCGTTTATCCCATGCGCGACACTCACTCACTCATTCACTCACGAAATGTCGAGCTTCCCCGAACCGTATAAATGAATGGCACTATTTATGAACATTTAGTAATATTATTTGTATGAATATTTTTTGTACTCAAATTCAATTATATAAATAGAATATTTTAATCATAATTGCAGTTTTGAAATTTGAAATCGTGATACCAGAATAAATTGGTTATTTTATTTAGTAATTTCGATTTAGATGGATATTAAATTTGATCGTAATTATGAATACCGATAGAAATTATTTCGTAATTGTATTTTTATTGAAACTACTTTTTATTAACAGATTTTGAACGACTGGTTTAATTATATGTTTTCGGAAATTAAGTCTAAATGACTGCAGATATCTACAAAATAGAAAACTGCCCGATTAATTATATAAATTATATTCTAGAATAATGGTATACGAATAGAATATTTAACACCGATTGCAGTTTAAAGTCTATGCAAAATACGACGAAATCTTAAGTAAATTATCTTCGCGAGCAGTTCTTTTAACAACCGATTGAATGAAATGATTATCCACTTGCGCACTTGGTTATCTGTAGACGGGCTTCTATATAATTTCGGTCGATAAAATGATGAATATTTTTAAATCAAGTTACTATTGTCTAATCGGGATGTACTGTTATTATTTTTTATTTCTTTTAGTTTGAATCTAATTAAAGTTTGAGGTTTGTAAAATATATCTATGTGATTTTACGGTGTTAATAATTTGTTGGTAAAAATAATTGTAATATATATTATATTTTAGGTATTAAAAAATGTAATTTATTATATTGGGATGTGGAAATAACCTTACAATTTCAGTTGTTTACGTATTTGCCGCGATTACCGATATCTCTCTACTCGTCGAACTTCCACGAAGTGTCAAATAATTGTAAATATATTAATAATACACTAATTTAATAGATTTTAAAAATAGGTATAATAATATAATATTTAAAATAATAGTATAATTTATTATATATTTCTCGTAATATAATAGTATTTTTAAAATAGTAGAATAATTTATACTTTGGACGAATAACCTTACACTTTCAGTTCTTCACCAACTCTCACATTTAGTCGAGCATTCAGGATGGGTACAAATGAAATGTAAATATATATTAATAATTTAATGATAATATAATTTTATGATTTATTATACGGGTGGTGTGGGCAAATAACCTTACAATTTCAGTTCTACGCCTATCTCGCGGATGGCGCTCGCTATCGAAGTGTCTGGCTTCTACGAACCGTACATTTGAATGAAGCTATTTCATTTAGTAAAATTATTGTAATGTAATTTTTTTTTATGATAAAATCATATATACATAGAATATTTTAACGATAATTGCAGTTTTACTAAATTTGAATGGTGGAATGTTGCGACGGTATTTATTGCCCGTTTACGTGAATTCGTTAGCTATCAATTTCGGTAAGAAGAATTTTTATATATATTTAGTAAATTTGTTAATAATTTTATAGTTTTATTTATAAGAAATGTAAGTTAAATAGATATATATATAATAGAAAATATAATATAACTTATGGGTAGGAATTAACCATACAATTTCAGTCATTCACCCTATTCTCTGGGATATCCGATCCATCTACTCGTCAAACCTCTGAAGCGTTACTCGATTGATAAATATTAATAAGTATACTATTATATTATAGATATGAAAATAGTTAATATAATTTTTTGATATTTCGTTAGATTTTTTGCATATTTATTAAGAATTTTGTTTTTTTTTGTGTTTATTTTATTGAAATTATTTCAACTTAAACAGATCTCAGTTCTCCGTTTATCCCATGCGCGACACTCACTCACTCATTCACTCACGAAATGTCGAGCTTCCCCGAACCGTATAAATGAATGGCACTATTTATGAACATTTAGTAATATTATTTGTATGAATATTTTTTGTACTCAAATTCAATTATATAAATAGAATATTTTAATCATAATTGCAGTTTTGAAATTTGAAATCGTGATACCAGAATAAATTGGTTATTTTATTTAGTAATTTCGATTTAGATGGATATTAAATTTGATCGTAATTATGAATACCGATAGAAATTATTTCGTAATTGTATTTTTATTGAAACTACTTTTTATTAACAGATTTTGAACGACTGGTTTAATTATATGTTTTCGGAAATTAAGTCTAAATGACTGCAGATATCTACAAAATAGAAAACTGCCCGATTAATTATATAAATTATATTCTAGAATAATGGTATACGAATAGAATATTTAACACCGATTGCAGTTTAAAGTCTATGCAAAATACGACGAAATCTTAAGTAAATTATCTTCGCGAGCAGTTCTTTTAACAACCGATTGAATGAAATGATTATCCACTTGCGCACTTGGTTATCTGTAGACGGGCTTCTATATAATTTCGGTCGATAAAATGATGAATATTTTTAAATCAAGTTACTATTGTCTAATCGGGATGTACTGTTATTATTTTTTATTTCTTTTAGTTTGAATCTAATTAAAGTTTGAGGTTTGTAAAATATATCTATGTGATTTTACGGTGTTAATAATTTGTTGGTAAAAATAATTGTAATATATATTATATTTTAGGTATTAAAAAATGTAATTTATTATATTGGGATGTGGAAATAACCTTACAATTTCAGTTGTTTACGTATTTGCCGCGATTACCGATATCTCTCTACTCGTCGAACTTCCACGAAGTGTCAAATAATTGTAAATATATTAATAATACACTAATTTAATAGATTTTAAAAATAGGTATAATAATATAATATTTAAAATAATAGTATAATTTATTATATATTTCTCGTAATATAATAGTATTTTTAAAATAGTAGAATAATTTATACTTTGGACGAATAACCTTACACTTTCAGTTCTTCACCAACTCTCACATTTAGTCGAGCATTCAGGATGGGTACAAACGAAATGTAAATATATATTAATAATTTAATGATAATATAATTTTATGATTTATTATACGGGTGGTGTGGGCAAATAACCTTACAATTTCAGTTCTACGCCTATCTCGCGGATGGCGCTCGCTATCGAAGTGTCTGGCTTCTACGAACCGTACATTTGAATGAAGCTATTTCATTTAGTAAAATTATTGTAATGTAATTTTTTTTTACGATAAAATCATATATACATAGAATATTTTAACGATAATTGCAGTTTTACTAAATTTGAATGGTGGAATGTTGCGACGGTATTTATTGCCCGTTTACGTGAATTCGTTAGCTATCAATTTCGGTAAGAAGAATTTTTATATATATTTAGTAAATTTGTTAATAATTTTATAGTTTTATTTATAAGAAATGTAAGTTAAATAGATATATATATAATAGAAAATATAATATAACTTATGGGTAGGAATTAACCATACAATTTCAGTCATTCACCCTATTCTCTGGGATATCCGATCCATCTACTCGTCAAACCTCTGAAGCGTTACTCGATTGATAAATATTAATAAGTATACTATTATATTATAGATATGAAAATAGTTAATATAATTTTTTGATATTTCGTTAGATTTTTTGCATATTTATTAAGAATTTTGTTTTTTTTTGTGTTTATTTTATTGAAATTATTTCAACTTAAACAGATCTCAGTTCTCCGTTTATCCCATGCGCGACACTCACTCACTCATTCACTCACGAAATGTCGAGCTTCCCCGAACCGTATAAATGAATGGCACTATTTATGAACATTTAGTAATATTATTTGTATGAATATTTTTTGTACTCAAATTCAATTATATAAATAGAATATTTTAATCATAATTGCAGTTTTGAAATTTGAAATCGTGATACCAGAATAAATTGGTTATTTTATTTAGTAATTTCGATTTAGATGGATATTAAATTTGATCGTAATTATGAATACCGATAGAAATTATTTCGTAATTGTATTTTTATTGAAACTACTTTTTATTAACAGATTTTGAACGACTGGTTTAATTATATGTTTTCGGAAATTAAGTCTAAATGACTGCAGATATCTACAAAATAGAAAACTGCCCGATTAATTATATAAATTATATTCTAGAATAATGGTATACGAATAGAATATTTAACACCGATTGCAGTTTAAAGTCTATGCAAAATACGACGAAATCTTAAGTAAATTATCTTCGCGAGCAGTTCTTTTAACAACCGATTGAATGAAATGATTATCCACTTGCGCACTTGGTTATCTGTAGACGGGCTTCTATATAATTTCGGTCGATAAAATGATGAATATTTTTAAATCAAGTTACTATTGTCTAATCGGGATGTACTGTTATTATTTTTTATTTCTTTTAGTTTGAATCTAATTAAAGTTTGAGGTTTGTAAAATATATCTATGTGATTTTACGGTGTTAATAATTTGTTGGTAAAAATAATTGTAATATATATTATATTTTAGGTATTAAAAAATGTAATTTATTATATTGGGATGTGGAAATAACCTTACAATTTCAGTTGTTTACGTATTTGCCGCGATTACCGATATCTCTCTACTCGTCGAACTTCCACGAAGTGTCAAATAATTGTAAATATATTAATAATACACTAATTTAATAGATTTTAAAAATAGGTATAATAATATAATATTTAAAATAATAGTATAATTTATTATATATTTCTCGTAATATAATAGTATTTTTAAAATAGTAGAATAATTTATACTTTGGACGAATAACCTTACACTTTCAGTTCTTCACCAACTCTCACATTTAGTCGAGCATTCAGGATGGGTACAAACGAAATGTAAATATATATTAATAATTTAATGATAATATAATTTTATGATTTATTATACGGGTGGTGTGGGCAAATAACCTTACAATTTCAGTTCTACGCCTATCTCGCGGATGGCGCTCGCTATCGAAGTGTCTGGCTTCTACGAACCGTACATTTGAATGAAGCTATTTCATTTAGTAAAATTATTGTAATGTAATTTTTTTTTACGATAAAATCATATATACATAGAATATTTTAACGATAATTGCAGTTTTACTAAATTTGAATGGTGGAATGTTGCGACGGTATTTATTGCCCGTTTACGTGAATTCGTTAGCTATCAATTTCGGTAAGAAGAATTTTTATATATATTTAGTAAATTTGTTAATAATTTTATAGTTTTATTTATAAGAAATGTAAGTTAAATAGATATATATATAATAGAAAATATAATATAACTTATGGGTAGGAATTAACCATACAATTTCAGTCATTCACCCTATTCTCTGGGATATCCGATCCATCTACTCGTCAAACCTCTGAAGCGTTACTCGATTGATAAATATTAATAAGTATACTATTATATTATAGATATGAAAATAGTTAATATAATTTTTTGATATTTCGTTAGATTTTTTGCATATTTATTAAGAATTTTGTTTTTTTTTGTGTTTATTTTATTGAAATTATTTCAACTTAAACAGATCTCAGTTCTCCGTTTATCCCATGCGCGACACTCACTCACTCATTCACTCACGAAATGTCGAGCTTCCCCGAACCGTATAAATGAATGGCACTATTTATGAACATTTAGTAATATTATTTGTATGAATATTTTTTGTACTCAAATTCAATTATATAAATAGAATATTTTAATCATAATTGCAGTTTTGAAATTTGAAATCGTGATACCAGAATAAATTGGTTATTTTATTTAGTAATTTCGATTTAGATGGATATTAAATTTGATCGTAATTATGAATACCGATAGAAATTATTTCGTAATTGTATTTTTATTGAAACTACTTTTTATTAACAGATTTTGAACGACTGGTTTAATTATATGTTTTCGGAAATTAAGTCTAAATGACTGCAGATATCTACAAAATAGAAAACTGCCCGATTAATTATATAAATTATATTCTAGAATAATGGTATACGAATAGAATATTTAACACCGATTGCAGTTTAAAGTCTATGCAAAATACGACGAAATCTTAAGTAAATTATCTTCGCGAGCAGTTCTTTTAACAACCGATTGAATGAAATGATTATCCACTTGCGCACTTGGTTATCTGTAGACGGGCTTCTATATAATTTCGGTCGATAAAATGATGAATATTTTTAAATCAAGTTACTATTGTCTAATCGGGATGTACTGTTATTATTTTTTATTTCTTTTAGTTTGAATCTAATTAAAGTTTGAGGTTTGTAAAATATATCTATGTGATTTTACGGTGTTAATAATTTGTTGGTAAAAATAATTGTAATATATATTATATTTTAGGTATTAAAAAATGTAATTTATTATATTGGGATGTGGAAATAACCTTACAATTTCAGTTGTTTACGTATTTGCCGCGATTACCGATATCTCTCTACTCGTCGAACTTCCACGAAGTGTCAAATAATTGTAAATATATTAATAATACACTAATTTAATAGATTTTAAAAATAGGTATAATAATATAATATTTAAAATAATAGTATAATTTATTATATATTTCTAGTAATATAATAGTATTTTTAAAATAGTAGAATAATTTATACTTTGGACGAATAACCTTACACTTTCAGTTCTTCACCAACTCTCACATTTAGTCGAGCATTCAGGATGGGTACAAACGAAATGTAAATATATATTAATAATTTAATGATAATATAATTTTATGATTTATTATACGGGTGGTGTGGGCAAATAACCTTACAATTTCAGTTCTACGCCTATCTCGCGGATGGCGCTCGCTATCGAAGTGTCTGGCTTCTACGAACCGTACATTTGAATGAAGCTATTTCATTTAGTAAAATTATTGTAATGTAATTTTTTTTTACGATAAAATCATATATACATAGAATATTTTAACGATAATTGCAGTTTTACTAAATTTGAATGGTGGAATGTTGCGACGGTATTTATTGCCCGTTTACGTGAATTCGTTAGCTATCAATTTTGGTAAGAAGAATTTTTATATATATTTAGTAAATTTGTTAATAATTTTATAGTTTTATTTATAAGAAATGTAAGTTAAATAGATATATATATAATAGAAAATATAATATAACTTATGGGTAGGAATTAACCATACAATTTCAGTCATTCACCCTATTCTCTGGGATATCCGATCCATCTACTCGTCAAACCTCTGAAGCGTTACTCGATTGATAAATATTAATAAGTATACTATTATATTATAGATATGAAAATAGTTAATATAATTTTTTGATATTTCGTTAGATTTTTTGCATATTTATTAAGAATTTTGTTTTTTTTTGTGTTTATTTTATTGAAATTATTTCAACTTAAACAGATCTCAGTTCTCCATTTATCCCATGCGCGACACTCACTCACTCATTCACTCACGAAATGTCGAGCTTCCCCGAACCGTATAAATGAATGGCACTATTTATGAACATTTAGTAATATTATTTGTATGAATATTTTTTGTACTCAAATTCAATTATATAAATAGAATATTTTAATCATAATTGCAGTTTTGAAATTTGAAATCGTGATACCAGAATAAATTGGTTATTTTATTTAGTAATTTCGATTTAGATGGATATTAAATTTGATCGTAATTATGAATACCGATAGAAATTATTTCGTAATTGTATTTTTATTGAAACTACTTTTTATTAACAGATTTTGAACGACTGGTTTAATTATATGTTTTCGGAAATTAAGTCTAAATGACTGCAGATATCTACAAAATAGAAAACTGCCCGATTAATTATATAAATTATATTCTAGAATAATGGTATACGAATAGAATATTTAACACCGATTGCAGTTTAAAGTCTATGCAAAATACGACGAAATCTTAAGTAAATTATCTTCGCGAGCAGTTCTTTTAACAACCGATTGAATGAAATGATTATCCACTTGCGCACTTGGTTATCTGTAGACGGGCTTCTATATAATTTCGGTCGATAAAATGATGAATATTTTTAAATCAAGTTACTATTGTCTAATCGGGATGTACTGTTATTATTTTTTATTTCTTTTAGTTTGAATCTAATTAAAGTTTGAGGTTTGTAAAATATATCTATGTGATTTTACGGTGTTAATAATTTGTTGGTAAAAATAATTGTAATATATATTATATTTTAGGTATTAAAAAATGTAATTTATTATATTGGGATGTGGAAATAACCTTACAATTTCAGTTGTTTACGTATTTGCCGCGATTACCGATATCTCTCTACTCGTCGAACTTCCACGAAGTGTCAAATAATTGTAAATATATTAATAATACACTAATTTAATAGATTTTAAAAATAGGTATAATAATATAATATTTAAAATAATAGTATAATTTATTATATATTTCTCGTAATATAATAGTATTTTTAAAATAGTAGAATAATTTATACTTTGGACGAATAACCTTACACTTTCAGTTCTTCACCAACTCTCACATTTAGTCGAGCATTCAGGATGGGTACAAACGAAATGTAAATATATATTAATAATTTAATGATAATATAATTTTATGATTTATTATACGGGTGGTGTGGGCAAATAACCTTACAATTTCAGTTCTACGCCTATCTCGCGGATGGCGCTCGCTATCGAAGTGTCTGGCTTCTACGAACCGTACATTTGAATGAAGCTATTTCATTTAGTAAAATTATTGTAATGTAATTTTTTTTTATGATAAAATCATATATACATAGAATATTTTAACGATAATTGCAGTTTTACTAAATTTGAATGGTGGAATGTTGCGACGGTATTTATTGCCCGTTTACGTGAATTCGTTAGCTATCAATTTCGGTAAGAAGAATTTTTATATATATTTAGTAAATTTGTTAATAATTTTATAGTTTTATTTATAAGAAATGTAAGTTAAATAGATATATATATAATAGAAAATATAATATAACTTATGGGTAGGAATTAACCATACAATTTCAGTCATTCACCCTATTCTCTGGGATATCCGATCCATCTACTCGTCAAACCTCTGAAGCGTTACTCGATTGATAAATATTAATAAGTATACTATTATATTATAGATATGAAAATAGTTAATATAATTTTTTGATATTTCGTTAGATTTTTTGCATATTTATTAAGAATTTTGTTTTTTTTTGTGTTTATTTTATTGAAATTATTTCAACTTAAACAGATCTCAGTTCTCCGTTTATCCCATGCGCGACACTCACTCACTCATTCACTCACGAAATGTCGAGCTTCCCCGAACCGTATAAATGAATGGCACTATTTATGAACATTTAGTAATATTATTTGTATGAATATTTTTTGTACTCAAATTCAATTATATAAATAGAATATTTTAATCATAATTGCAGTTTTGAAATTTGAAATCGTGATACCAGAATAAATTGGTTATTTTATTTAGTAATTTCGATTTAGATGGATATTAAATTTGACTGTAATTATGAATACCGATAGAAATTATTTCGTAATTGTATTTTTATTGAAACTACTTTTTATTAACAGATTTTGAACGACTGGTTTAATTATATGTTTTCGGAAATTAAGTCTAAATGACTGCAAATATCTACAAAATAGAAAACTACCAGATTAATTATATAAATTATATTCTAGAATAATGGTATACGAATAGAATATTTAACACCGATTGCAGTTTAAAGTCTATGCAAAATACGACGAAATCTTAAGTAAATTATCTTCGCGAGCAGTTCTTTTAACAACCGATTGAATGAAATGATTATCCACTTGCGCACTTGGTTATCTGTAGACGGGCTTCTATATAATTTCGGTCGATAAAATGATGAATATTTTTAAATCAAGTTACTATTGTCTAATCGGGATGTACTGTTATTATTTTTTATTTCTTTTAGTTTGAATCTAATTAAAGTTTGAGGTTTGTAAAATATATCTATGTGATTTTACGGTGTTAATAATTTGTTGGTAAAAATAATTGTAATATATATTATATTTTAGGTATTAAAAAATGTAATTTATTATATTGGGATGTGGAAATAACCTTACAATTTCAGTTGTTTACGTATTTGCCGCGATTACCGATATCTCTCTACTCGTCGAACTTCCACGAAGTGTCAAATAATTGTAAATATATTAATAATACACTAATTTAATAGATTTTAAAAATAGGTATAATAATATAATATTTAAAATAATAGTATAATTTATTATATATTTCTCGTAATATAATAGTATTTTTAAAATAGTAGAATAATTTATACTTTGGACGAATAACCTTACACTTTCAGTTCTTCACCAACTCTCACATTTAGTCGAGCATTCAGGATGGGTACAAACGAAATGTAAATATATATTAATAATTTAATGATAATATAATTTTATGATTTATTATACGGGTGGTGTGGGCAAATAACCTTACAATTTCAGTTCTACGCCTATCTCGCGGATGGCGCTCGCTATCGAAGTGTCTGGCTTCTACGAACCGTACATTTGAATGAAGCTATTTCATTTAGTAAAATTATTGTAATGTAATTTTTTTTTATGATAAAATCATATATACATAGAATATTTTAACGATAATTGCAGTTTTACTAAATTTGAATGGTGGAATGTTGCGACGGTATTTATTGCCCGTTTACGTGAATTCGTTAGCTATCAATTTCGGTAAGAAGAATTTTTATATATATTTAGTAAATTTGTTAATAATTTTATAGTTTTATTTATAAGAAATGTAAGTTAAATAGATATATATATAATAGAAAATATAATATAACTTATGGGTAGGAATTAACCATACAATTTCAGTCATTCACCCTATTCTCTGGGATATCCGATCCATCTACTCGTCAAACCTCTGAAGCGTTACTCGATTGATAAATATTAATAAGTATACTATTATATTATAGATATGAAAATAGTTAATATAATTTTTTGATATTTCGTTAGATTTTTTGCATATTTATTAAGAATTTTGTTTTTTTTTGTGTTTATTTTATTGAAATTATTTCAACTTAAACAGATCTCAGTTCTCCGTTTATCCCATGCGCGACACTCACTCACTCATTCACTCACGAAATGTCGAGCTTCCCCGAACCGTATAAATGAATGGCACTATTTATGAACATTTAGTAATATTATTTGTATGAATATTTTTTGTACTCAAATTCAATTATATAAATAGAATATTTTAATCATAATTGCAGTTTTGAAATTTGAAATCGTGATACCAGAATAAATTGGTTATTTTATTTAGTAATTTCGATTTAGATGGATATTAAATTTGATCGTAATTATGAATACCGATAGAAATTATTTCGTAATTGTATTTTTATTGAAACTACTTTTTATTAACAGATTTTGAACGACTGGTTTAATTATATGTTTTCGGAAATTAAGTCTAAATGACTGCAGATATCTACAAAATAGAAAACTGCCCGATTAATTATATAAATTATATTCTAGAATAATGGTATACGAATAGAATATTTAACACCGATTGCAGTTTAAAGTCTATGCAAAATACGACGAAATCTTAAGTAAATTATCTTCGCGAGCAGTTCTTTTAACAACCGATTGAATGAAATGATTATCCACTTGCGCACTTGGTTATCTGTAGACGGGCTTCTATATAATTTCGGTCGATAAAATGATGAATATTTTTAAATCAAGTTACTATTGTCTAATCGGGATGTACTGTTATTATTTTTTATTTCTTTTAGTTTGAATCTAATTAAAGTTTGAGGTTTGTAAAATATATCTATGTGATTTTACGGTGTTAATAATTTGTTGGTAAAAATAATTGTAATATATATTATATTTTAGGTATTAAAAAATGTAATTTATTATATTGGGATGTGGAAATAACCTTACAATTTCAGTTGTTTACGTATTTGCCGCGATTACCGATATCTCTCTACTCGTCGAACTTCCACGAAGTGTCAAATAATTGTAAATATATTAATAATACACTAATTTAATAGATTTTAAAAATAGGTATAATAATATAATATTTAAAATAATAGTATAATTTATTATATATTTCTCGTAATATAATAGTATTTTTAAAATAGTAGAATAATTTATACTTTGGACGAATAACCTTACACTTTCAGTTCTTCACCAACTCTCACATTTAGTCGAGCATTCAGGATGGGTACAAACGAAATGTAAATATATATTAATAATTTAATGATAATATAATTTTATGATTTATTATACGGGTGGTGTGGGCAAATAACCTTACAATTTCAGTTCTACGCCTATCTCGCGGATGGCGCTCGCTATCGAAGTGTCTGGCTTCTACGAACCGTACATTTGAATGAAGCTATTTCATTTAGTAAAATTATTGTAATGTAATTTTTTTTTACGATAAAATCATATATACATAGAATATTTTAACGATAATTGCAGTTTTACTAAATTTGAATGGTGGAATGTTGCGACGGTATTTATTGCCCGTTTACGTGAATTCGTTAGCTATCAATTTCGGTAAGAAGAATTTTTATATATATTTAGTAAATTTGTTAATAATTTTATAGTTTTATTTATAAGAAATGTAAGTTAAATAGATATATATATAATAGAAAATATAATATAACTTATGGGTAGGAATTAACCATACAATTTCAGTCATTCACCCTATTCTCTGGGATATCCGATCCATCTACTCGTCAAACCTCTGAAGCGTTACTCGATTGATAAATATTAATAAGTATACTATTATATTATAGATATGAAAATAGTTAATATAATTTTTTGATATTTCGTTAGATTTTTTGCATATTTATTAAGAATTTTGTTTTTTTTTGTGTTTATTTTATTGAAATTATTTCAACTTAAACAGATCTCAGTTCTCCGTTTATCCCATGCGCGACACTCACTCACTCATTCACTCACGAAATGTCGAGCTTCCCCGAACCGTATAAATGAATGGCACTATTTATGAACATTTAGTAATATTATTTGTATGAATATTTTTTGTACTCAAATTCAATTATATAAATAGAATATTTTAATCATAATTGCAGTTTTGAAATTTGAAATCGTGATACCAGAATAAATTGGTTATTTTATTTAGTAATTTCGATTTAGATGGATATTAAATTTGATCGTAATTATGAATACCGATAGAAATTATTTCGTAATTGTATTTTTATTGAAACTACTTTTTATTAACAGATTTTGAACGACTGGTTTAATTATATGTTTTCGGAAATTAAGTCTAAATGACTGCAGATATCTACAAAATAGAAAACTGCCCGATTAATTATATAAATTATATTCTAGAATAATGGTATACGAATAGAATATTTAACACCGATTGCAGTTTAAAGTCTATGCAAAATACGACGAAATCTTAAGTAAATTATCTTCGCGAGCAGTTCTTTTAACAACCGATTGAATGAAATGATTATCCACTTGCGCACTTGGTTATCTGTAGACGGGCTTCTATATAATTTCGGTCGATAAAATGATGAATATTTTTAAATCAAGTTACTATTGTCTAATCGGGATGTACTGTTATTATTTTTTATTTCTTTTAGTTTGAATCTAATTAAAGTTTGAGGTTTGTAAAATATATCTATGTGATTTTACGGTGTTAATAATTTGTTGGTAAAAATAATTGTAATATATATTATATTTTAGGTATTAAAAAATGTAATTTATTATATTGGGATGTGGAAATAACCTTACAATTTCAGTTGTTTACGTATTTGCCGCGATTACCGATATCTCTCTACTCGTCGAACTTCCACGAAGTGTCAAATAATTGTAAATATATTAATAATACACTAATTTAATAGATTTTAAAAATAGGTATAATAATATAATATTTAAAATAATAGTATAATTTATTATATATTTCTCGTAATATAATAGTATTTTTAAAATAGTAGAATAATTTATACTTTGGACGAATAACCTTACACTTTCAGTTCTTCACCAACTCTCACATTTAGTCGAGCGTTCAGGATGGGTACAAACGAAATGTAAATATATATTAATAATTTAATGATAATATAATTTTATGATTTATTATACGGGTGGTGTGGGCAAATAACCTTACAATTTCAGTTCTACGCCTATCTCGCGGATGGCGCTCGCTATCGAAGTGTCTGGCTTCTACGAACCGTACATTTGAATGAAGCTATTTCATTTAGTAAAATTATTGTAATGTAATTTTTTTTTATGATAAAATCATATATACATAGAATATTTTAACGATAATTGCAGTTTTACTAAATTTGAATGGTGGAATGTTGCGACGGTATTTATTGCCCGTTTACGTGAATTCGTTAGCTATCAATTTCGGTAAGAAGAATTTTTATATATATTTAGTAAATTTGTTAATAATTTTATAGTTTTATTTATAAGAAATGTAAGTTAAATAGATATATATATAATAGAAAATATAATATAACTTATGGGTAGGAATTAACCATACAATTTCAGTCATTCACCCTATTCTCTGGGATATCCGATCCATCTACTCGTCAAACCTCTGAAGCGTTACTCGATTGATAAATATTAATAAGTATACTATTATATTATAGATATGAAAATAGTTAATATAATTTTTTGATATTTCGTTAGATTTTTTGCATATTTATTAAGAATTTTGTTTTTTTTTGTGTTTATTTTATTGAAATTATTTCAACTTAAACAGATCTCAGTTCTCCGTTTATCCCATGCGCGACACTCACTCACTCATTCACTCACGAAATGTCGAGCTTCCCCGAACCGTATAAATGAATGGCACTATTTATGAACATTTAGTAATATTATTTGTATGAATATTTTTTGTACTCAAATTCAATTATATAAATAGAATATTTTAATCATAATTGCAGTTTTGAAATTTGAAATCGTGATACCAGAATAAATTGGTTATTTTATTTAGTAATTTCGATTTAGATGGATATTAAATTTGATCGTAATTATGAATACCGATAGAAATTATTTCGTAATTGTATTTTTATTGAAACTACTTTTTATTAACAGATTTTGAACGACTGGTTTAATTATATGTTTTCGGAAATTAAGTCTAAATGACTGCAGATATCTACAAAATAGAAAACTGCCCGATTAATTATATAAATTATATTCTAGAATAATGGTATACGAATAGAATATTTAACACCGATTGCAGTTTAAAGTCTATGCAAAATACGACGAAATCTTAAGTAAATTATCTTCGCGAGCAGTTCTTTTAACAACCGATTGAATGAAATGATTATCCACTTGCGCACTTGGTTATCTGTAGACGGGCTTCTATATAATTTCGGTCGATAAAATGATGAATATTTTTAAATCAAGTTACTATTGTCTAATCGGGATGTACTGTTATTATTTTTTATTTCTTTTAGTTTGAATCTAATTAAAGTTTGAGGTTTGTAAAATATATCTATGTGATTTTACGGTGTTAATAATTTGTTGGTAAAAATAATTGTAATATATATTATATTTTAGGTATTAAAAAATGTAATTTATTATATTGGGATGTGGAAATAACCTTACAATTTCAGTTGTTTACGTATTTGCCGCGATTACCGATATCTCTCTACTCGTCGAACTTCCACGAAGTGTCAAATAATTGTAAATATATTAATAATACACTAATTTAATAGATTTTAAAAATAGGTATAATAATATAATATTTAAAATAATAGTATAATTTATTATATATTTCTCGTAATATAATAGTATTTTTAAAATAGTAGAATAATTTATACTTTGGACGAATAACCTTACACTTTCAGTTCTTCACCAACTCTCACATTTAGTCGAGCATTCAGGATGGGTACAAACGAAATGTAAATATATATTAATAATTTAATGATAATATAATTTTATGATTTATTATACGGGTGGTGTGGGCAAATAACCTTACAATTTCAGTTCTACGCCTATCTCGCGGATGGCGCTCGCTATCGAAGTGTCTGGCTTCTACGAACCGTACATTTGAATGAAGCTATTTCATTTAGTAAAATTATTGTAATGTAATTTTTTTTTATGATAAAATCATATATACATAGAATATTTTAACGATAATTGCAGTTTTACTAAATTTGAATGGTGGAATGTTGCGACGGTATTTATTGCCCGTTTACGTGAATTCGTTAGCTATCAATTTCGGTAAGAAGAATTTTTATATATATTTAGTAAATTTGTTAATAATTTTATAGTTTTATTTATAAGAAATGTAAGTTAAATAGATATATATATAATAGAAAATATAATATAACTTATGGGTAGGAATTAACCATACAATTTCAGTCATTCACCCTATTCTCTGGGATATCCGATCCATCTACTCGTCAAACCTCTGAAGCGTTACTCGATTGATAAATATTAATAAGTATACTATTATATTATAGATATGAAAATAGTTAATATAATTTTTTGATATTTCGTTAGATTTTTTGCATATTTATTAAGAATTTTGTTTTTTTTTGTGTTTATTTTATTGAAATTATTTCAACTTAAACAGATCTCAGTTCTCCGTTTATCCCATGCGCGACACTCACTCACTCATTCACTCACGAAATGTCGAGCTTCCCCGAACCGTATAAATGAATGGCACTATTTATGAACATTTAGTAATATTATTTGTATGAATATTTTTTGTACTCAAATTCAATTATATAAATAGAATATTTTAATCATAATTGCAGTTTTGAAATTTGAAATCGTGATACCAGAATAAATTGGTTATTTTATTTAGTAATTTCGATTTAGATGGATATTAAATTTGATCGTAATTATGAATACCGATAGAAATTATTTCGTAATTGTATTTTTATTGAAACTACTTTTTATTAACAGATTTTGAACGACTGGTTTAATTATATGTTTTCGGAAATTAAGTCTAAATGACTGCAGATATCTACAAAATAGAAAACTGCCCGATTAATTATATAAATTATATTCTAGAATAATGGTATACGAATAGAATATTTAACACCGATTGCAGTTTAAAGTCTATGCAAAATACGACGAAATCTTAAGTAAATTATCTTCGCGAGCAGTTCTTTTAACAACCGATTGAATGAAATGATTATCCACTTGCGCACTTGGTTATCTGTAGACGGGCTTCTATATAATTTCGGTCGATAAAATGATGAATATTTTTAAATCAAGTTACTATTGTCTAATCGGGATGTACTGTTATTATTTTTTATTTCTTTTAGTTTGAATCTAATTAAAGTTTGAGGTTTGTAAAATATATCTATGTGATTTTACGGTGTTAATAATTTGTTGGTAAAAATAATTGTAATATATATTATATTTTAGGTATTAAAAAATGTAATTTATTATATTGGGATGTGGAAATAACCTTACAATTTCAGTTGTTTACGTATTTGCCGCGATTACCGATATCTCTCTACTCGTCGAACTTCCACGAAGTGTCAAATAATTGTAAATATATTAATAATACACTAATTTAATAGATTTTAAAAATAGGTATAATAATATAATATTTAAAATAATAGTATAATTTATTATATATTTCTCGTAATATAATAGTATTTTTAAAATAGTAGAATAATTTATACTTTGGACGAATAACCTTACACTTTCAGTTCTTCACCAACTCTCACATTTAGTCGAGCATTCAGGATGGGTACAAATGAAATGTAAATATATATTAATAATTTAATGATAATATAATTTTATGATTTATTATACGGGTGGTGTGGGCAAATAACCTTACAATTTCAGTTCTACGCCTATCTCGCGGATGGCGCTCGCTATCGAAGTGTCTGGCTTCTACGAACCGTACATTTGAATGAAGCTATTTCATTTAGTAAAATTATTGTAATGTAATTTTTTTTTACGATAAAATCATATATACATAGAATATTTTAACGATAATTGCAGTTTTACTAAATTTGAATGGTGGAATGTTGCGACGGTATTTATTGCCCGTTTACGTGAATTCGTTAGCTATCAATTTCGGTAAGAAGAATTTTTATATATATTTAGTAAATTTGTTAATAATTTTATAGTTTTATTTATAAGAAATGTAAGTTAAATAGATATATATATAATAGAAAATATAATATAACTTATGGGTAGGAATTAACCATACAATTTCAGTCATTCACCCTATTCTCTGGGATATCCGATCCATCTACTCGTCAAACCTCTGAAGCGTTACTCGATTGATAAATATTAATAAGTATACTATTATATTATAGATATGAAAATAGTTAATATAATTTTTTGATATTTCGTTAGATTTTTTGCATATTTATTAAGAATTTTGTTTTTTTTTGTGTTTATTTTATTGAAATTATTTCAACTTAAACAGATCTCAGTTCTCCGTTTATCCCATGCGCGACACTCACTCACTCATTCACTCACGAAATGTCGAGCTTCCCCGAACCGTATAAATGAATGGCACTATTTATGAACATTTAGTAATATTATTTGTATGAATATTTTTTGTACTCAAATTCAATTATATAAATAGAATATTTTAATCATAATTGCAGTTTTGAAATTTGAAATCGTGATACCAGAATAAATTGGTTATTTTATTTAGTAATTTCGATTTAGATGGATATTAAATTTGATCGTAATTATGAATACCGATAGAAATTATTTCGTAATTGTATTTTTATTGAAACTACTTTTTATTAACAGATTTTGAACGACTGGTTTAATTATATGTTTTCGGAAATTAAGTCTAAATGACTGCAGATATCTACAAAATAGAAAACTGCCCGATTAATTATATAAATTATATTCTAGAATAATGGTATACGAATAGAATATTTAACACCGATTGCAGTTTAAAGTCTATGCAAAATACGACGAAATCTTAAGTAAATTATCTTCGCGAGCAGTTCTTTTAACAACCGATTGAATGAAATGATTATCCACTTGCGCACTTGGTTATCTGTAGACGGGCTTCTATATAATTTCGGTCGATAAAATGATGAATATTTTTAAATCAAGTTACTATTGTCTAATCGGGATGTATTGTTATTATTTTTTATTTCTTTTAGTTTGAATCTAATTAAAGTTTGAGGTTTGTAAAATATATCTATGTGATTTTACGGTGTTAATAATTTGTTGGTAAAAATAATTGTAATATATATTATATTTTAGGTATTAAAAAATGTAATTTATTATATTGGGATGTGGAAATAACCTTACAATTTCAGTTGTTTACGTATTTGCCGCGATTACCGATATCTCTCTACTCGTCGAACTTCCACGAAGTGTCAAATAATTGTAAATATATTAATAATACACTAATTTAATAGATTTTAAAAATAGGTATAATAATATAATATTTAAAATAATAGTATAATTTATTATATATTTCTCGTAATATAATAGTATTTTTAAAATAGTAGAATAATTTATACTTTGGACGAATAACCTTACACTTTCAGTTCTTCACCAACTCTCACATTTAGTCGAGCATTCAGGATGGGTACAAACGAAATGTAAATATATATTAATAATTTAATGATAATATAATTTTATGATTTATTATGATTTATTATACGGGTGGTGTGGGCAAATAACCTTACAATTTCAGTTCTACGCCTATCTCGCGGATGGCGCTCGCTATCGAAGTGTCTGGCTTCTACGAACCGTACATTTGAATGAAGCTATTTCATTTAGTAAAATTATTGTAATGTAATTTTTTTTTACGATAAAATCATATATACATAGAATATTTTAACGATAATTGCAGTTTTACTAAATTTGAATGGTGGAATGTTGCGACGGTATTTATTGCCCGTTTACGTGAATTCGTTAGCTATCAATTTAGGTAAGAAGAATTTTTATATATATTTAGTAAATTTGTTAATAATTTTATAGTTTTATTTATAAGAAATGTAAGTTAAATAGATATATATATAATAGAAAATATAATATAACTTATGGGTAGGAATTAACCATACAATTTCAGTCATTCACCCTATTCTCTGGGATATCCGATCCATCTACTCGTCAAACCTCTGAAGCGTTACTCGATTGATAAATATTAATAAGTATACTATTATATTATGAAAATAGTTAATATAATTTTTTGATATTTCGTTAGATTTTTTGCATATTTATTAAGAATTTTGTTTTTTTTTGTGTTTATTTTATTGAAATTATTTCAACTTAAACAGATCTCAGTTCTCCGTTTATCCCATGCGCGACACTCACTCACTCATTCACTCACGAAATGTCGAGCTTCCCCGAACCGTATAAATGAATGGCACTATTTATGAACATTTAGTAATATTATTTGTATGAATATTTTTTGTACTCAAATTCAATTATATAAATAGAATATTTTAATCATAATTGCAGTTTTGAAATTTGAAATCGTGATACCAGAATAAATTGGTTATTTTATTTAGTAATTTCGATTTAGATGGATATTAAATTTGATCGTAATTATGAATACCGATAGAAATTATTTCGTAATTGTATTTTTATTGAAACTACTTTTTATTAACAGATTTTGAACGACTGGTTTAATTATATGTTTTCGGAAATTAAGTCTAAATGACTGCAGATATCTACAAAATAGAAAACTGCCCGATTAATTATATAAATTATATTCTAGAATAATGGTATACGAATAGAATATTTAACACCGATTGCAGTTTAAAGTCTATGCAAAATACGACGAAATCTTAAGTAAATTATCTTCGCGAGCAGTTCTTTTAACAACCGATTGAATGAAATGATTATCCACTTGCGCACTTGGTTATCTGTAGACGGGCTTCTATATAATTTCGGTCGATAAAATGATGAATATTTTTAAATCAAGTTACTATTGTCTAATCGGGATGTACTGTTATTATTTTTTATTTCTTTTAGTTGAATCTAATTAAAGTTTGAGGTTTGTAAAATATATCTATGTGATTTTACGGTGTTAATAATTTGTTGGTAAAAATAATTGTAATATATATTATATTTTAGGTATTAAAAAATGTAATTTATTATATTGGGATGTGGAAATAACCTTACAATTTCAGTTGTTTACGTATTTGCCGCGATTACCGATATCTCTCTACTCGTCGAACTTCCACGAAGTGTCAAATAATTGTAAATATATTAATAATACACTAATTTAATAGATTTTAAAAATAGGTATAATAATATAATATTTAAAATAATAGTATAATTTATTATATATTTCTCGTAATATAATAGTATTTTTAAAATAGTAGAATAATTTATACTTTGGACGAATAACCTTACACTTTCAGTTCTTCACCAACTCTCACATTTAGTCGAGCGTTCAGGATGGGTACAAACGAAATGTAAATATATATTAATAATTTAATGATAATATAATTTTATGATTTATTATACGGGTGGTGTGGGCAAATAACCTTACAATTTCAGTTCTACGCCTATCTCGCGGATGGCGCTCGCTATCGAAGTGTCTGGCTTCTACGAACCGTACATTTGAATGAAGCTATTTCATTTAGTAAAATTATTGTAATGTAATTTTTTTTTACGATAAAATCATATATACATAGAATATTTTAACGATAATTGCAGTTTTACTAAATTTGAATGGTGGAATGTTGCGACGGTATTTATTGCCCGTTTACGTGAATTCGTTAGCTATCAATTTCGGTAA
Organism: Osedax frankpressi; assembly: GCA_964035775.1. Classification (NCBI taxonomy): domain Eukaryota; kingdom Metazoa; phylum Annelida; class Polychaeta; order Sabellida; family Siboglinidae; genus Osedax; species Osedax frankpressi. The sequence continues at coordinate 9,573,847 of OZ038318.1, forward strand.
GAAGAATTTTTATATATATTTAGTAAATTTGTTAATAATTTTATAGTTTTATTTATAAGAAATGTAAGTTAAATAGATATATATATAATAGAAAATATAATATAACTTATGGGTAGGAATTAACCATACAATTTCAGTCATTCACCCTATTCTCTGGGATATCCGATCCATCTACTCGTCAAACCTCTGAAGCGTTACTCGATTGATAAATATTAATAAGTATACTATTATATTATAGATATGAAAATAGTTAATATAATTTTTTGATATTTCGTTAGATTTTTTGCATATTTATTAAGAATTTTGTTTTTTTTTGTGTTTATTTTATTGAAATTATTTCAACTTAAACAGATCTCAGTTCTCCGTTTATCCCATGCGCGACACTCACTCACTCATTCACTCACGAAATGTCGAGCTTCCCCGAACCGTATAAATGAATGGCACTATTTATGAACATTTAGTAATATTATTTGTATGAATATTTTTTGTACTCAAATTCAATTATATAAATAGAATATTTTAATCATAATTGCAGTTTTGAAATTTGAAATCGTGATACCAGAATAAATTGGTTATTTTATTTAGTAATTTCGATTTAGATGGATATTAAATTTGATCGTAATTATGAATACCGATAGAAATTATTTCGTAATTGTATTTTTATTGAAACTACTTTTTATTAACAGATTTTGAACGACTGGTTTAATTATATGTTTTCGGAAATTAAGTCTAAATGACTGCAAATATCTACAAAATAGAAAACTACCAGATTAATTATATAAATTATATTCTAGAATAATGGTATACGAATAGAATATTTAACACCGATTGCAGTTTAAAGTCTATGCAAAATACGACGAAATCTTAAGTAAATTATCTTCGCGAGCAGTTCTTTTAACAACCGATTGAATGAAATGATTATCCACTTGCGCACTTGGTTATCTGTAGACGGGCTTCTATATAATTTCGGTCGATAAAATGATGAATATTTTTAAATCAAGTTACTATTGTCTAATCGGGATGTACTGTTATTATTTTTTATTTCTTTTAGTTGAATCTAATTAAAGTTTGAGGTTTGTAAAATATATCTATGTGATTTTACGGTGTTAATAATTTGTTGGTAAAAATAATTGTAATATATATTATATTTTAGGTATTAAAAAATGTAATTTATTATATTGGGATGTGGAAATAACCTTACAATTTCAGTTGTTTACGTATTTGCCGCGATTACCGATATCTCTCTACTCGTCGAACTTCCACGAAGTGTCAAATAATTGTAAATATATTAATAATACACTAATTTAATAGATTTTAAAAATAGGTATAATAATATAATATTTAAAATAATAGTATAATTTATTATATATTTCTCGTAATATAATAGTATTTTTAAAATAGTAGAATAATTTATACTTTGGACGAATAACCTTACACTTTCAGTTCTTCACCAACTCTCACATTTAGGCGAGCATTCAGGATGGGTACAAACGAAATGTAAATATATATTAATAATTTAATGATAATATAATTTTATGATTTATTATGATTTATTATACGGGTGGTGTGGGCAAATAACCTTACAATTTCAGTTCTACGCCTATCTCGCGGATGGCGCTCGCTATCGAAGTGTCTGGCTTCTACGAACCGTACATTTGAATGAAGCTATTTCATTTAGTAAAATTATTGTAATGTAATTTTTTTTTACGATAAAATCATATATACATAGAATATTTTAACGATAATTGCAGTTTTACTAAATTTGAATGGTGGAATGTTGCGACGGTATTTATTGCCCGTTTACGTGAATTCGTTAGCTATCAATTTAGGTAAGAAGAATTTTTATATATATTTAGTAAATTTGTTAATAATTTTATAGTTTTATTTATAAGAAATGTAAGTTAAATAGATATATATATAATAGAAAATATAATATAACTTATGGGTAGGAATTAACCATACAATTTCAGTCATTCACCCTATTCTCTGGGATATCCGATCCATCTACTCGTCAAACCTCTGAAGCGTTACTCGATTGATAAATATTAATAAGTATACTATTATATTATGAAAATAGTTAATATAATTTTTTGATATTTCGTTAGATTTTTTGCATATTTATTAAGAATTTTGTTTTTTTTTGTGTTTATTTTATTGAAATTATTTCAACTTAAACAGATCTCAGTTCTCCGTTTATCCCATGCGCGACACTCACTCACTCATTCACTCACGAAATGTCGAGCTTCCCCGAACCGTATAAATGAATGGCACTATTTATGAACATTTAGTAATATTATTTGTATGAATATTTTTTGTACTCAAATTCAATTATATAAATAGAATATTTTAATCATAATTGCAGTTTTGAAATTTGAAATCGTGATACCAGAATAAATTGGTTATTTTATTTAGTAATTTCGATTTAGATGGATATTAAATTTGATCGTAATTATGAATACCGATAGAAATTATTTCGTAATTGTATTTTTATTGAAACTACTTTTTATTAACAGATTTTGAACGACTGGTTTAATTATATGTTTTCGGAAATTAAGTCTAAATGACTGCAGATATCTACAAAATAGAAAACTGCCCGATTAATTATATAAATTATATTCTAGAATAATGGTATACGAATAGAATATTTAACACCGATTGCAGTTTAAAGTCTATGCAAAATACGACGAAATCTTAAGTAAATTATCTTCGCGAGCAGTTCTTTTAACAACCGATTGAATGAAATGATTATCCACTTGCGCACTTGGTTATCTGTAGACGGGCTTCTATATAATTTCGGTCGATAAAATGATGAATATTTTTAAATCAAGTTACTATTGTCTAATCGGGATGTACTGTTATTATTTTTTATTTCTTTTAGTTGAATCTAATTAAAGTTTGAGGTTTGTAAAATATATCTATGTGATTTTACGGTGTTAATAATTTGTTGGTAAAAATAATTGTAATATATATTATATTTTAGGTATTAAAAAATGTAATTTATTATATTGGGATGTGGAAATAACCTTACAATTTCAGTTGTTTACGTATTTGCCGCGATTACCGATATCTCTCTACTCGTCGAACTTCCACGAAGTGTCAAATAATTGTAAATATATTAATAATACACTAATTTAATAGATTTTAAAAATAGGTATAATAATATAATATTTAAAATAATAGTATAATTTATTATATATTTCTCGTAATATAATAGTATTTTTAAAATAGTAGAATAATTTATACTTTGGACGAATAACCTTACACTTTCAGTTCTTCACCAACTCTCACATTTAGTCGAGCGTTCAGGATGGGTACAAACGAAATGTAAATATATATTAATAATTTAATGATAATATAATTTTATGATTTATTATACGGGTGGTGTGGGCAAATAACCTTACAATTTCAGTTCTACGCCTATCTCGCGGATGGCGCTCGCTATCGAAGTGTCTGGCTTCTACGAACCGTACATTTGAATGAAGCTATTTCATTTAGTAAAATTATTGTAATGTAATTTTTTTTTACGATAAAATCATATATACATAGAATATTTTAACGATAATTGCAGTTTTACTAAATTTGAATGGTGGAATGTTGCGACGGTATTTATTGCCCGTTTACGTGAATTCGTTAGCTATCAATTTCGGTAAGAAGAATTTTTATATATATTTAGTAAATTTGTTAATAATTTTATAGTTTTATTTATAAGAAATGTAAGTTAAATAGATATATATATAATAGAAAATATAATATAACTTATGGGTAGGAATTAACCATACAATTTCAGTCATTCACCCTATTCTCTGGGATATCCGATCCATCTACTCGTCAAACCTCTGAAGCGTTACTCGATTGATAAATATTAATAAGTATACTATTATATTATAGATATGAAAATAGTTAATATAATTTTTTGATATTTCGTTAGATTTTTTGCATATTTATTAAGAATTTTGTTTTTTTTTGTGTTTATTTTATTGAAATTATTTCAACTTAAACAGATCTCAGTTCTCCGTTTATCCCATGCGCGACACTCACTCACTCATTCACTCACGAAATGTCGAGCTTCCCCGAACCGTATAAATGAATGGCACTATTTATGAACATTTAGTAATATTATTTGTATGAATATTTTTTGTACTCAAATTCAATTATATAAATAGAATATTTTAATCATAATTGCAGTTTTGAAATTTGAAATCGTGATACCAGAATAAATTGGTTATTTTATTTAGTAATTTCGATTTAGATGGATATTAAATTTGATCGTAATTATGAATACCGATAGAAATTATTTCGTAATTGTATTTTTATTGAAACTACTTTTTATTAACAGATTTTGAACGACTGGTTTAATTATATGTTTTCGGAAATTAAGTCTAAATGACTGCAGATATCTACAAAATAGAAAACTGCCCGATTAATTATATAAATTATATTCTAGAATAATGGTATACGAATAGAATATTTAACACCGATTGCAGTTTAAAGTCTATGCAAAATACGACGAAATCTTAAGTAAATTATCTTCGCGAGCAGTTCTTTTAACAACCGATTGAATGAAATGATTATCCACTTGCGTACTTGGTTATCTGTAGACGGGCTTCTATATAATTTCGGTCGATAAAATGATGAATATTTTTAAATCAAGTTACTATTGTCTAATCGGGATGTACTGTTATTATTTTTTATTTCTTTTAGTTTGAATCTAATTAAAGTTTGAGGTTTGTAAAATATATCTATGTGATTTTACGGTGTTAATAATTTGTTGGTAAAAATAATTGTAATATATATTATATTTTAGGTATTAAAAAATGTAATTTATTATATTGGGATGTGGAAATAACCTTACAATTTCAGTTGTTTACGTATTTGCCGCGATTACCGATATCTCTCTACTCGTCGAACTTCCACGAAGTGTCAAATAATTGTAAATATATTAATAATACACTAATTTAATAGATTTTAAAAATAGGTATAATAATATAATATTTAAAATAATAGTATAATTTATTATATATTTCTCGTAATATAATAGTATTTTTAAAATAGTAGAATAATTTATACTTTGGACGAATAACCTTACACTTTCAGTTCTTCACCAACTCTCACATTTAGTCGAGCATTCAGGATGGGTACAAACGAAATGTAAATATATATTAATAATTTAATGATAATATAATTTTATGATTTATTATACGGGTGGTGTGGGCAAATAACCTTACAATTTCAGTTCTACGCCTATCTCGCGGATGGCGCTCGCTATCGAAGTGTCTGGCTTCTACGAACCGTACATTTGAATGAAGCTATTTCATTTAGTAAAATTATTGTAATGTAATTTTTTTTTACGATAAAATCATATATACATAGAATATTTTAACGATAATTGCAGTTTTACTAAATTTGAATGGTGGAATGTTGCGACGGTATTTATTGCCCGTTTACGTGAATTCGTTAGCTATCAATTTCGGTAAGAAGAATTTTTATATATATTTAGTAAATTTGTTAATAATTTTATAGTTTTATTTATAAGAAATGTAAGTTAAATAGATATATATATAATAGAAAATATAATATAACTTATGGGTAGGAATTAACCATACAATTTCAGTCATTCACCCTATTCTCTGGGATATCCGATCCATCTACTCGTCAAACCTCTGAAGCGTTACTCGATTGATAAATATTAATAAGTATACTATTATATTATAGATATGAAAATAGTTAATATAATTTTTTGATATTTCGTTAGATTTTTTGCATATTTATTAAGAATTTTGTTTTTTTTTGTGTTTATTTTATTGAAATTATTTCAACTTAAACAGATCTCAGTTCTCCGTTTATCCCATGCGCGACACTCACTCACTCATTCACTCACGAAATGTCGAGCTTCCCCGAACCGTATAAATGAATGGCACTATTTATGAACATTTAGTAATATTATTTGTATGAATATTTTTTGTACTCAAATTCAATTATATAAATAGAATATTTTAATCATAATTGCAGTTTTGAAATTTGAAATCGTGATACCAGAATAAATTGGTTATTTTATTTAGTAATTTCGATTTAGATGGATATTAAATTTGATCGTAATTATGAATACCGATAGAAATTATTTCGTAATTGTATTTTTATTGAAACTACTTTTTATTAACAGATTTTGAACGACTGGTTTAATTATATGTTTTCGGAAATTAAGTCTAAATGACTGCAAATATCTACAAAATAGAAAACTACCAGATTAATTATATAAATTATATTCTAGAATAATGGTATACGAATAGAATATTTAACACCGATTGCAGTTTAAAGTCTATGCAAAATACGACGAAATCTTAAGTAAATTATCTTCGCGAGCAGTTCTTTTAACAACCGATTGAATGAAATGATTATCCACTTGCGCACTTGGTTATCTGTAGACGGGCTTCTATATAATTTCGGTCGATAAAATGATGAATATTTTTAAATCAAGTTACTATTGTCTAATCGGGATGTACTGTTATTATTTTTTATTTCTTTTAGTTGAATCTAATTAAAGTTTGAGGTTTGTAAAATATATCTATGTGATTTTACGGTGTTAATAATTTGTTGGTAAAAATAATTGTAATATATATTATATTTTAGGTATTAAAAAATGTAATTTATTATATTGGGATGTGGAAATAACCTTACAATTTCAGTTGTTTACGTATTTGCCGCGATTACCGATATCTCTCTACTCGTCGAACTTCCACGAAGTGTCAAATAATTGTAAATATATTAATAATACACTAATTTAATAGATTTTAAAAATAGGTATAATAATATAATATTTAAAATAATAGTATAATTTATTATATATTTCTCGTAATATAATAGTATTTTTAAAATAGTAGAATAATTTATACTTTGGACGAATAACCTTACACTTTCAGTTCTTCACCAACTCTCACATTTAGTCGAGCATTCAGGATGGGTACAAACGAAATGTAAATATATATTAATAATTTAATGATAATATAATTTTATGATTTATTATGATTTATTATACGGGTGGTGTGGGCAAATAACCTTACAATTTCAGTTCTACGCCTATCTCGCGGATGGCGCTCGCTATCGAAGTGTCTGGCTTCTACGAACCGTACATTTGAATGAAGCTATTTCATTTAGTAAAATTATTGTAATGTAATTTTTTTTTACGATAAAATCATATATACATAGAATATTTTAACGATAATTGCAGTTTTACTAAATTTGAATGGTGGAATGTTGCGACGGTATTTATTGCCCGTTTACGTGAATTCGTTAGCTATCAATTTAGGTAAGAAGAATTTTTATATATATTTAGTAAATTTGTTAATAATTTTATAGTTTTATTTATAAGAAATGTAAGTTAAATAGATATATATATAATAGAAAATATAATATAACTTATGGGTAGGAATTAACCATACAATTTCAGTCATTCACCCTATTCTCTGGGATATCCGATCCATCTACTCGTCAAACCTCTGAAGCGTTACTCGATTGATAAATATTAATAAGTATACTATTATATTATGAAAATAGTTAATATAATTTTTTGATATTTCGTTAGATTTTTTGCATATTTATTAAGAATTTTGTTTTTTTTTGTGTTTATTTTATTGAAATTATTTCAACTTAAACAGATCTCAGTTCTCCGTTTATCCCATGCGCGACACTCACTCACTCATTCACTCACGAAATGTCGAGCTTCCCCGAACCGTATAAATGAATGGCACTATTTATGAACATTTAGTAATATTATTTGTATGAATATTTTTTGTACTCAAATTCAATTATATAAATAGAATATTTTAATCATAATTGCAGTTTTGAAATTTGAAATCGTGATACCAGAATAAATTGGTTATTTTATTTAGTAATTTCGATTTAGATGGATATTAAATTTGATCGTAATTATGAATACCGATAGAAATTATTTCGTAATTGTATTTTTATTGAAACTACTTTTTATTAACAGATTTTGAACGACTGGTTTAATTATATGTTTTCGGAAATTAAGTCTAAATGACTGCAGATATCTACAAAATAGAAAACTGCCCGATTAATTATATAAATTATATTCTAGAATAATGGTATACGAATAGAATATTTAACACCGATTGCAGTTTAAAGTCTATGCAAAATACGACGAAATCTTAAGTAAATTATCTTCGCGAGCAGTTCTTTTAACAACCGATTGAATGAAATGATTATCCACTTGCGCACTTGGTTATCTGTAGACGGGCTTCTATATAATTTCGGTCGATAAAATGATGAATATTTTTAAATCAAGTTACTATTGTCTAATCGGGATGTACTGTTATTATTTTTTATTTCTTTTAGTTGAATCTAATTAAAGTTTGAGGTTTGTAAAATATATCTATGTGATTTTACGGTGTTAATAATTTGTTGGTAAAAATAATTGTAATATATATTATATTTTAGGTATTAAAAAATGTAATTTATTATATTGGGATGTGGAAATAACCTTACAATTTCAGTTGTTTACGTATTTGCCGCGATTACCGATATCTCTCTACTCGTCGAACTTCCACGAAGTGTCAAATAATTGTAAATATATTAATAATACACTAATTTAATAGATTTTAAAAATAGGTATAATAATATAATATTTAAAATAATAGTATAATTTATTATATATTTCTCGTAATATAATAGTATTTTTAAAATAGTAGAATAATTTATACTTTGGACGAATAACCTTACACTTTCAGTTCTTCACCAACTCTCACATTTAGTCGAGCGTTCAGGATGGGTACAAACGAAATGTAAATATATATTAATAATTTAATGATAATATAATTTTATGATTTATTATACGGGTGGTGTGGGCAAATAACCTTACAATTTCAGTTCTACGCCTATCTCGCGGATGGCGCTCGCTATCGAAGTGTCTGGCTTCTACGAACCGTACATTTGAATGAAGCTATTTCATTTAGTAAAATTATTGTAATGTAATTTTTTTTTACGATAAAATCATATATACATAGAATATTTTAACGATAATTGCAGTTTTACTAAATTTGAATGGTGGAATGTTGCGACGGTATTTATTGCCCGTTTACGTGAATTCGTTAGCTATCAATTTCGGTAAGAAGAATTTTTATATATATTTAGTAAATTTGTTAATAATTTTATAGTTTTATTTATAAGAAATGTAAGTTAAATAGATATATATATAATAGAAAATATAATATAACTTATGGGTAGGAATTAACCATACAATTTCAGTCATTCACCCTATTCTCTGGGATATCCGATCCATCTACTCGTCAAACCTCTGAAGCGTTACTCGATTGATAAATATTAATAAGTATACTATTATATTATAGATATGAAAATAGTTAATATAATTTTTTGATATTTCGTTAGATTTTTTGCATATTTATTAAGAATTTTGTTTTTTTTTGTGTTTATTTTATTGAAATTATTTCAACTTAAACAGATCTCAGTTCTCCGTTTATCCCATGCGCGACACTCACTCACTCATTCACTCACGAAATGTCGAGCTTCCCCGAACCGTATAAATGAATGGCACTATTTATGAACATTTAGTAATATTATTTGTATGAATATTTTTTGTACTCAAATTCAATTATATAAATAGAATATTTTAATCATAATTGCAGTTTTGAAATTTGAAATCGTGATACCAGAATAAATTGGTTATTTTATTTAGTAATTTCGATTTAGATGGATATTAAATTTGATCGTAATTATGAATACCGATAGAAATTATTTCGTAATTGTATTTTTATTGAAACTACTTTTTATTAACAGATTTTGAACGACTGGTTTAATTATATGTTTTCGGAAATTAAGTCTAAATGACTGCAGATATCTACAAAATAGAAAACTGCCCGATTAATTATATAAATTATATTCTAGAATAATGGTATACGAATAGAATATTTAACACCGATTGCAGTTTAAAGTCTATGCAAAATACGACGAAATCTTAAGTAAATTATCTTCGCGAGCAGTTCTTTTAACAACCGATTGAATGAAATGATTATCCACTTGCGTACTTGGTTATCTGTAGACGGGCTTCTATATAATTTCGGTCGATAAAATGATGAATATTTTTAAATCAAGTTACTATTGTCTAATCGGGATGTACTGTTATTATTTTTTATTTCTTTTAGTTTGAATCTAATTAAAGTTTGAGGTTTGTAAAATATATCTATGTGATTTTACGGTGTTAATAATTTGTTGGTAAAAATAATTGTAATATATATTATATTTTAGGTATTAAAAAATGTAATTTATTATATTGGGATGTGGAAATAACCTTACAATTTCAGTTGTTTACGTATTTGCCGCGATTACCGATATCTCTCTACTCGTCGAACTTCCACGAAGTGTCAAATAATTGTAAATATATTAATAATACACTAATTTAATAGATTTTAAAAATAGGTATAATAATATAATATTTAAAATAATAGTATAATTTATTATATATTTCTCGTAATATAATAGTATTTTTAAAATAGTAGAATAATTTATACTTTGGACGAATAACCTTACACTTTCAGTTCTTCACCAACTCTCACATTTAGTCGAGCATTCAGGATGGGTACAAACGAAATGTAAATATATATTAATAATTTAATGATAATATAATTTTATGATTTATTATACGGGTGGTGTGGGCAAATAACCTTACAATTTCAGTTCTACGCCTATCTCGCGGATGGCGCTCGCTATCGAACTGTCTGGCTTCTACGAACCGTACATTTGAATGAAGCTATTTCATTTAGTAAAATTATTGTAATGTAATTTTTTTTTACGATAAAATCATATATACATAGAATATTTTAACGATAATTGCAGTTTTACTAAATTTGAATGGTGGAATGTTGCGACGGTATTTATTGCCCGTTTACGTGAATTCGTTAGCTATCAATTTCGGTAAGAAGAATTTTTATATATATTTAGTAAATTTGTTAATAATTTTATAGTTTTATTTATAAGAAATGTAAGTTAAATAGATATATATATAATAGAAAATATAATATAACTTATGGGTAGGAATTAACCATACAATTTCAGTCATTCACCCTATTCTCTGGGATATCCGATCCATCTACTCGTCAAACCTCTGAAGCGTTACTCGATTGATAAATATTAATAAGTATACTATTATATTATAGATATGAAAATAGTTAATATAATTTTTTGATATTTCGTTAGATTTTTTGCATATTTATTAAGAATTTTGTTTTTTTTTGTGTTTATTTTATTGAAATTATTTCAACTTAAACAGATCTCAGTTCTCCGTTTATCCCATGCGCGACACTCACTCACTCATTCACTCACGAAATGTCGAGCTTCCCCGAACCGTATAAATGAATGGCACTATTTATGAACATTTAGTAATATTATTTGTATGAATATTTTTTGTACTCAAATTCAATTATATAAATAGAATATTTTAATCATAATTGCAGTTTTGAAATTTGAAATCGTGATACCAGAATAAATTGGTTATTTTATTTAGTAATTTCGATTTAGATGGATATTAAATTTGATCGTAATTATGAATACCGATAGAAATTATTTCGTAATTGTATTTTTATTGAAACTACTTTTTATTAACAGATTTTGAAAGACTGGTTTAATTATATGTTTTCGGAAATTAAGTCTAAATGACTGCAGATATCTACAAAATAGAAAACTGCCCGATTAATTATATAAATTATATTCTAGAATAATGGTATACGAATAGAATATTTAACACCGATTGCAGTTTAAAGTCTATGCAAAATACGACGAAATCTTAAGTAAATTATCTTCGCGAGCAGTTCTTTTAACAACCGATTGAATGAAATGATTATCCACTTGCGCACTTGGTTATCTGTAGACGGGCTTCTATATAATTTCGGTCGATAAAATGATGAATATTTTTAAATCAAGTTACTATTGTCTAATCGGGATGTACTGTTATTATTTTTTATTTCTTTTAGTTTGAATCTAATTAAAGTTTGAGGTTTGTAAAATATATCTATGTGATTTTACGGTGTTAATAATTTGTTGGTAAAAATAATTGTAATATATATTATATTTTAGGTATTAAAAAATGTAATTTATTATATTGGGATGTGGAAATAACCTTACAATTTCAGTTGTTTACGTATTTGCCGCGATTACCGATATCTCTCTACTCGTCGAACTTCCACGAAGTGTCAAATAATTGTAAATATATTAATAATACACTAATTTAATAGATTTTAAAAATAGGTATAATAATATAATATTTAAAATAATAGTATAATTTATTATATATTTCTCGTAATATAATAGTATTTTTAAAATAGTAGAATAATTTATACTTTGGACGAATAACCTTACACTTTCAGTTCTTCACCAACTCTCACATTTAGTCGAGCATTCAGGATGGGTACAAACGAAATGTAAATATATATTAATAATTTAATGATAATATAATTTTATGATTTATTATACGGGTGGTGTGGGCAAATAACCTTACAATTTCAGTTCTACGCCTATCTCGCGGATGGCGCTCGCTATCGAAGTGTCTGGCTTCTACGAACCGTACATTTGAATGAAGCTATTTCATTTAGTAAAATTATTGTAATGTAATTTTTTTTTACGATAAAATCATATATACATAGAATATTTTAACGATAATTGCAGTTTTACTAAATTTGAATGGTGGAATGTTGCGACGGTATTTATTGCCCGTTTACGTGAATTCGTTAGCTATCAATTTCGGTAAGAAGAATTTTTATATATATTTAGTAAATTTGTTAATAATTTTATAGTTTTATTTATAAGAAATGTAAGTTAAATAGATATATATATAATAGAAAATATAATATAACTTATGGGTAGGAATTAACCATACAATTTCAGTCATTCACCCTATTCTCTGGGATATCCGATCCATCTACTCGTCAAACCTCTGAAGCGTTACTCGATTGATAAATATTAATAAGTATACTATTATATTATAGATATGAAAATAGTTAATATAATTTTTTGATATTTCGTTAGATTTTTTGCATATTTATTAAGAATTTTGTTTTTTTTTGTGTTTATTTTATTGAAATTATTTCAACTTAAACAGATCTCAGTTCTCCGTTTATCCCATGCGCGACACTCACTCACTCATTCACTCACGAAATGTCGAGCTTCCCCGAACCGTATAAATGAATGGCACTATTTATGAACATTTAGTAATATTATTTGTACTCAAATTCAATTATATAAATAGAATATTTTAATCATAATTGCAGTTTTGAAATTTGAAATCGTGATACCAGAATAAATTGGTTATTTTATTTAGTAATTTCGATTTAGATGGATATTAAATTTGATCGTAATTATGAATACCGATAGAAATTATTTCGTAATTGTATTTTTATTGAAACTACTTTTTATTAACAGATTTTGAAAGACTGGTTTAATTATATGTTTTCGGAAATTAAGTCTAAATGACTGCAGATATCTACAAAATAGAAAACTGCCCGATTAATTATATAAATTATATTCTAGAATAATGGTATACGAATAGAATATTTAACACCGATTGCAGTTTAAAGTCTATGCAAAATACGACGAAATCTTAAGTAAATTATCTTCGCGAGCAGTTCTTTTAACAACCGATTGAATGAAATGATTATCCACTTGCGCACTTGGTTATCTGTAGACGGGCTTCTATATAATTTCGGTCGATAAAATGATGAATATTTTTAAATCAAGTTACTATTGTCTAATCGGGATGTACTGTTATTATTTTTTATTTCTTTTAGTTTGAATCTAATTAAAGTTTGAGGTTTGTAAAATATATCTATGTGATTTTACGGTGTTAATAATTTGTTGGTAAAAATAATTGTAATATATATTATATTTTAGGTATTAAAAAATGTAATTTATTATATTGGGATGTGGAAATAACCTTACAATTTCAGTTGTTTACGTATTTGCCGCGATTACCGATATCTCTCTACTCGTCGAACTTCCACGAAGTGTCAAATAATTGTAAATATATTAATAATACACTAATTTAATAGATTTTAAAAATAGGTATAATAATATAATATTTAAAATAATAGTATAATTTATTATATATTTCTCGTAATATAATAGTATTTTTAAAATAGTAGAATAATTTATACTTTGGACGAATAACCTTACACTTTCAGTTCTTCACCAACTCTCACATTTAGTCGAGCATTCAGGATGGGTACAAACGAAATGTAAATATATATTAATAATTTAATGATAATATAATTTTATGATTTATTATACGGGTGGTGTGGGCAAATAACCTTACAATTTCAGTTCTACGCCTATCTCGCGGATGGCGCTCGCTATCGAAGTGTCTGGCTTCTACGAACCGTACATTTGAATGAAGCTATTTCATTTAGTAAAATTATTGTAATGTAATTTTTTTTTACGATAAAATCATATATACATAGAATATTTTAACGATAATTGCAGTTTTACTAAATTTGAATGGTGGAATGTTGCGACGGTATTTATTGCCCGTTTACGTGAATTCATTAGTTATCAATTTCGGTTAGAAGAAATTTTATATATATTTAGTATTTATGATATTTGTTATATTAATTTTAATTAAATTTAACTTATCGCGTAAAACAATTTTTATAAATATCTATTTTTAAACTAGTTATTTTATGCTATTGAAAAGTTGTTAATAATTTTTAAGAAATGTAAGATAAATATATTATATAATATAAAATATAATATAACTAATTGTAAACATATGCATAGGATATATATTAATTTAAATTTTACTCTTATTTTTATTTCTCCCGTATATATATTCATATAACTAAAATATGAATAGGTATATATTTTAATACCTTTAATAATTTTATAAAATTTATATACCTTTAATAACTTAATTTAAGTGTATATTTCTATATATATTTCATTTCTATTTGAGTACATAAATTTAATTTATTTTTAAAATTCGTGAATATTCTATTTAATATACACTGAACTTAGTGAATATTCAATTTGACATATACACTGAAATTAAAGCTAGGTTGAAATCCCTATATGCGATCATGTAAATTTAAATATTTATGTATTTTGTTTACTCTTGATCGCATATAAAATCCATCGCACCTATGACGCCTTGACGTGGCGCGATGGCTTCATCAAAGTCATAGATATTCAATAGATTTCATAATATAGCCAAAGAGATAAAATTGTGAGATATCACATAATACTGTTGGGCTAATTAAATATTGAATAAATATAGATATATTTTAATTATATTACATATTCATATTAAATTATATTACATATGGAATATATTAAATAGTTTGAAGTTAACATAAGACTACAATATGTATGTATTTATATTATATAATAGAGTACCTTATTTTAAACTTTTGAATTTAAATTATATTGTTTGAAGATTTCTTGATAAGAATTATCTACTAATTAAAATTTTAATTATTATCTTTGTTGATTTTTATATCATTATTTTAATATGTTAAATCATTTATAAATACTTGGTTGCTATTTATTCAAGCCAGGTGACTCAGCAACTCTTGGTAATTGGTTGTAAGGATCAATTACGAAGTAATTAAGTAGCTATAAAAGAAATATAAAATGTTTATATTCTAAACAATTTTAATTAACCTACTTTTTAATGAAATTCATATTTATGATGTAGTTAATAGTTAATTAAATATTATTGATTAAATAAAAAATAATATACATATTTTTACTGAATAACATAACTTATGTATATAATATTAATAAAGTAACTAATTATACTTTTTATTTATTACAATTAAATAGGTAATACTCTAGCTTTTATATGTTGATTGTATTTGAAAATAATTGTTATTAAAAAAGTTACAATCATTTATATTTTGGAAATTATCAATATTATATTTAAATTATTTTTATAATTAATACTATTAAAATAACTATTTAACAATATAAATATGCTATTATTAATATTACAACTTGGGTTAAACTTGAATATGATATATTAATTAATATTATACAATTGTCATTATATAATTATTTTAATTAATCAAATATATTTTATAAAATATTTTTTAAACATTTACAATAATAATCTGTCGATTTGTTAAATATTTTAAGCTATTATTAATATTAAAACTTATGTTATACACGAATAAGATATCTTAGTGAATATAATAATTAATTAAATATTTTTTAAAAAATGTTATATATAATTTAAAATAATAATCTATTCAAATATTTTATAATGATTTAATATATACAAGTGAAATATAAAATTACAATGTATACATGATACAATTTAAAACACTGTCTACCTTTATAATAACATAAACTCACTCTGCATACATCTCGACTAAACTAATATCTAATACATGTCGGCAATAAACGCTTCATTTACTACTATATACAATTACTCTATACAACTACTATATACAACATCATTAGTTACTTGTAAATTAATCTGATTTTACAATTGGAATAGAAATGGATACGGATTTGGAGTAAGGGTCAGAGTAAGAGTAATAAAGCCATGTAATAAGGCATTTTTATAAGATAATAAAGAATAACGTGGGTGGGTTGATTTTGATTTTTTGAAACAAATAAAAGAATTGATAATATCAATATTAAAATAACAAATACATCTCCAGATTTTTTTACCAGCATCGTAATAACTCCTTAATTGATCTAGTTTATCAACTCCACCCATACTCTTATTGCAGTCTATAATCTTGTTCGGTTTCTCTTTGTTTCTTCATTAAATCTGCTTTTCACATCTGTATATGGACATCTTTTTTGTCTTTCATTCTAAAATTATAAATTTTATACTTCAGATATAATGTTGATCATATTGATTATAAAAATTTATATTTTATAGACTATATAGAATATCTAAATACAATATTTATTTATATTCATTAAATATACACTATTTTATATAGATTAAATTTCAAACACAGAACTGACAAGTTTAATACTTTCTCCGATAGTTATCTTCTGGCACACTCTCGTATTCTTCTGTATTGTTCCGATTAAATGTGTTTCCTTTTTATTCAGATCTATTGCGAGTGATTAAGTGAAGAATAATAGTTATCCGTATATAATTTATGTTTATTATATAAATAATTTGGAGAAATAAGATCCATAACAATAGAATAATTATATGGTAATGTTTTATCAAAAGTAATATCTCTACCAGTATATATTTTAAGTTTTAGACAATATCCTGTAGCAGAATCGCATAAAGCATAAAACATAATTCCATGCTTTACAGGCTTACTAGGAAGATATTCCCTAGTAAGTTCGTAAAAAGAAAATACACCCGTTAAATCCAATCATGCCTTCACCAAAAGCAATTTCTCTGTCAGGTAAAAAGACTTTCGTGAAATTACCGCTAACACCGTTGATAATAGTTTAAATCTAATACATATAATATTAGTATAAGAAGCTACAAAACTAATTTCAGTTAGAATAACGGATATAACATACAAAAAACTATATAGATATATTATTATTTAATAATATCTAAAAGCAAAGCAGAAATATATCTCATAAATAAAAATACCTTGTGCAGCTTATTATCCTTTTTCTCTTCATTTTTCTTAGATATATGGAAGTAGCGTATCAAATCAATATACATATTTTGGTGTTCCTATCTGAGATGATTATATTTTTTTAGTATCGCATATTCATTTGTTGATTCTACAATGTAACTTATCATATCTTTGGTAAACATTTTAGGAAGAAATCGGCTTCAGTAGTGCAGTCATCAAATAAATCTATTGGTCCAGTATTTGAGGTAAAGGGTGTATTTCTATTATGGGTTATATTATTTAGATTATTAGACCATCCGCCTGGAGGAAATTTATTTTCTAATTTAAGTTTCTTCGCTTTAGGTGCTGAAGAATTTACTCTACATTTTGAAGAATGCGAAGACTCCCCTTTTTTAAATATTCATTGTCGGATACTGTAAAAGAATCATCCGACTCAATCTGTAATGAAAATATATATTATTTTAATTGTTAAAATAAGAATTTATAATAATCAAATTTATATAATATAATAATTAGCAAGGAATCAAATTCTAAATATTTGTAAATAAATCAACAATTCTCATTTGTAAAATTTCAATCTATTTTCAATTGTATTAACTGTTTCTAAATATTAATATTAATGACAATAGTTTAATTATATATCCGTGTATATATATAAACATATATATATTAAATATGTGTATAATTATTATAGAATTATAGTAAATCTAATCAGAAATGTAACGTTTATAAATTTTTTTTTTAATTTGTAATATTGTTACAAATATTTTATTAGATAATAATCAATTATAATGTAATACATTATAATACTAACTACGTCTTCTAGTGATATATTGATATCACTTAATATATCATCGACATCTAAAATAAGCTGGAATTCATCGTAATAATATTCTGATATGTCGAAAATATAAAAGTGAAATGACGCTCTAGTTTTAAAAAACTGAAACTTACTATTTATTTACATACAATCCCGTGTTTAAAATAGATCGGAATTTATATTATTTAATATTTATATTCATAAATAATAATTCTTTATATTTATTAAAAAATAATATAAATTCAATGTAAAATCATAATATTATTATATATTAAAATTCATACTTATATAATGTAATTTTTTTAATTTAAGGCTTATTTATATTGACTATTTAATTCCTTGTTATCATATTGAAATTGTAAATTAACAAATTTAAAATACAATGTGTATTTTAAAATTAAACATTTTAATTACAATATTTAATTATAATAAGCACGATGAACATTTTCGAAATCCAAATAAATATTTTTTACTGATACCAGTGTTTTTTTGTAATAGCTATATTAATAAAATATAAAACTATTTGTGTTTTTATTCATTATAATAGATAAATAAATTATCAATTTGTATTTATGATTTAATATTTGGATAAGTATTTATTGAGTTATAAGTATTTTAAAATGAATATTTTAACATCGACCGTTGGGAGAATGCCAGGGTCAACCGACATCTACCGTTAGGAAGTGAAGTGTTAATATATACTCGATACATTACATTATATTATCTATAATTGCTCGAACTCTAAGAAATCGAAGATATATTTTGTTTATATAATTTATTTAATAAATGACGTATATCTTGCTTTATAACTACTAATTAAATTTATTATAGTATATATGTATTTGCACAAATATAAATTGAAAAATTGAAAAGAAAAACCAATATTAAAAGTAATATTTTTTTAGGTGAATATATGTGTATCTAGGTAATTTTAATATATTAAATCTATAAACATAAAACATATCATATTAAATCAATATTATCTTATTAGAATTGTTAATAAACTTATTTATTCCATAGTAAAATAATTTATAGAAATTAAGATAATTTTAATTAACTTAATCAATAACTTATGATTGAGTTTGAATTCAATCTGAATATCAAATAAGATAAAACTTTAAAAAGGGAAAATAATTCCCATATTGTCTTCATTGATAAATATAACAACAAGAGTCAAATTAGACATGAAGTTATGTTCGGCGGAAATATAGTTTGGCAAATTTGAGATTGATAGTTTAAGATTCGAAGTAACCAAATAATATATAATAGCATCCGTTATGCGATTCTACATACATGTATAATAATCTATTTCGACATGACACGACTTGAATTCGCCACCCACTCCCACCCATAAGTGTATTTCTATAGTAATATTTCATTTGTCGACTGTGCTGTTTATCATCGTCTCGAAGATACCGTCACTCCACGAAATTCGGCTTTGTAATTGAAAGTGTAATAGTGTACATCTGAGAACGCGGTAATTCGCATGCTACTTCGAAACGATGTAATGTCTAGCATACTACATTGGCTACTATGAGATTTACGAAATAATTCTATCTATATAGTATTACGCAAAAATATAATATAAATATTATATACTCATTGTTCCATTGATTCATATTTCCAACCATCCATATACCCTGAATTTACAATTAATCCATTTACCCTGAATGATATCAATATTATAATAATTTTGCTAAATCAGATCAATAAAACTTAGCGATTATAAAAAAGTAGAAATATATAGTTTTATATAGGAATAACTTTACCAACTACCCATAAGTATATCACACATATACCGATATATATCACGCATTACTCAACGATAAATATTCCGTTAATAATACTGCTAATCTTGCCGATATCTATAAATGATTACAATACCACTAAATGGTATAACTGATAATAATACTACAATGTATACTGCTAATGCTAACAGTATAATTATAGAAATATTTTAAACTAATATACTGACTAAATAAACCACAAACGCTATCACTATATGGTTAAATATAATTAATTACAATGAAAACTATAATAATATAAATGACTATAAGTATATCTATGATAAATGGTTTGTTAGTTGGGTTTGATTTGGAGTTTTTGTGGGTTCAATTTTAGATTTAGGAATAGTTTTTTTGTTGATTGTTTTTTTTTGGTGTTGAAACTACACTAAACTACACTACTCGGTTTTAAATTAGATCGGTAAGATTATGTTATTATTTTGATCTTGAGTTTTGGGTTTAATAACAAATGATACTGCTTTAAGCTGTCAATACAGCTTAAAGCAGTTATGTATTGAGCTCATCTAATCTTATCTATTACATTTTATAACATATGTTATTATATAATGATCATGTATGAATGATAGATATATAAAAATTCTATTCTATATTATATCGATTACCGAAGAAAATATGAAGTTTAAACTGAGATATTAATTAAATAAAAAATATACTTATCGAAAACAGATAACACCTAGAAATGATTCTAGTTGGCAGAGATGATTATTAATTATTATAAATCGTATATATATATGTTAAAAATGTAGTGTTTATATTTATTTACAAGCATTCGATTTCTACGAATAATAAAAATATATAAAATTCAATGATAAAAATATACAATTCATAACAACGAGTGGGTCACGATAGGGTTCAAGTCGATAAAATCATTAAAACTTGAAGTAAAAACAAAAGGTGCGTGGTGTGGTGGCATTTGTGGTCGGAATTTTAATGAGAAAAAGGCAGAGCTATTGTTATTGCAACAATGGCGAATGCAAATTTCATTGGAATCTTGTTATAATACTTGCAGACTATTTGGAATCTGAAATTAGATTAAAATTTTATTAAAATTTGTATTTAGTTATATAAGTTATATAAAGTTATATAAATATTAATAACCATCATTGTATGCTTCATTAATATAGATTTGCTCGGTCGGAGTAGGAATAATTCCCTTGTCCACCAATACAGAGAGAAGACATCGATGTATGCATATATATTGCTCCTGGATAATCGTAATGTAATGTACAATGTATTATATAATGGAACTGTCATTTAATTATAATATTTCCGGTCATGTTCATGTTCCGTTCATATTTTCATACAAGTTATTAAATTAAACTAATACTAAATTAGTAAATTAAACTAATAACACGATAACAAGATTTCTGGCGATGTTTTATAAGATTTTATAAAAACGGGATTAAAGGACTTATTTGACCATTTTGTAGAATGCCTAACCTCGGTCTGTACCATTAGCTTTCGGTATTTGCGGAGCTTGCAGACAACAGAATAAATGTCTACCCAGTTGTATTTCTCAATGTGCTATTCAAATGAATTTTATGGTTATGATAATCTTTTTATAAAAATATATTTCATTAAAAATATATTTTTTCACTTTATGTTTAGAATTTAATTTTTGGATTCTTGTAATTGGAAATACCTGAAGAATGTAGTCCAGGGCAATGAAAGTACCGGATCTACCCACACCAGCACTGTTAAGGATTATAGAATGGATTTGAATGGAGACATGCAATATATCTTATCCTACCCAATATATCTTCCCAATCTTCCCATCTATCCGACCATATATCATATACATCATATATATACATATATATATCATCATAAATATTTTAGAGATATTTAATATTTAGAATATTAAAAATTACCTGCAATGTACGACAATTGAACTCTTATAATCTTTGATATCCGCTCTAACGAGCCTAACGAATCCTGTATACACATAGATGGCTTATATATTACATAAAATAGATAAAATAACCCAAATAAAAAAAAGTAAAAATGTTTATATTATAAATGTAGTAATTTAATTATAGTAATTTATATAAAATTGACCAATAGGATTCGCATGAATCCAACCAATTAGTGAAGAAGTATTTTCGGGTACTCCGTGATCCGGCCAAGAAGTGAAATGATAATGGCGAATTTGTCGATGGCAGTTTTCCTGTTGGATTATTAATCGTAAATATAATAAATATTCTAGAAATATTATTATTTATATGAATTATTATAGAATTATTATAGAATTATTATACCATTTACTAAATATTTATATCATTCACTAATGTATATATACAAATTTCAATGTGACAAACCCAAACCCCAAACCCAAACCCCAGGGTTGATACAAACGTAGCAAAGGTCGAGCATGGAAATCGTCCAATCGGCTTTGATGAGTGTAGATTTCAGCGTGATGCCATACGGACCGTAGGGTAAGGTTTCATTCTCACTTGTCGGCCAATAACGTTCACATTTCTCCTGAGGACCACAGTTCAAGGGTTACAGTTCACATCATTGCTAACCCATAATTACTACCTTTACTCACTACACACCACTACACCCTCGACCTGATCTACTCAGATCTACTCAAATCTACTCAGATCTACTCAGATCTACTCAGATCTACTCAGATCTACTCAGATCTACTCAGATCTACTCAGATCATGCAAAAAGAAATTCACTATATTTAATCTTCGCAACTATTGCCATACTAACTCACTACCCCCATCACTACTCCCATCACTACTCCCATCATTACTCCCATCACTACTCCCATCACTACTCCCATCACTACTCCCATCACTACTCCCATCACTACTCCCATCACTACCCCCATCACTACCCCCATCACTACTCCCATCACTACTCCCATCACTACTCCCATCACTACTCCCATCACTACTCCCATCACTACTCCCATCACTACTCCCATCACTACTCCCATCACTACTCCCATCACTACTCCCATCACTACTCCCATCACTACTCCCATCACTACTCCCATCACTACTCCCATCACTACTCCCATCACTACTCCCATCACTACTCCCATCACTACTCCCATCACTACTCCCATCACTACTCCCCATCACTACTCCCCATCACTACTCCCCATCACTACTCCCCATCACTACTCCCCATCACTACTCCCCATCACTACTCCCCATCACTACTCCCCATCACTACTCCCCATCACTACTCCCATCACTACTCCCATCACTACTCCCATCACTACTCCCATCACTACTCCCATCACTACTCCCATCACTACTCCCATCACTACTCCCATCACTACTCCCCATCACTACTCCCCATCACTACTCCCCATCACTACTCCCCATCACTACTCCCCATCACTACTCCCCATCACTACTCCCCATCACTACTCCCCATCACTACTCCCCATCACTACTCCCCATCACTACTCCCCATCACTACTCCCCATCACTACTCCCCATCACTACTCCCCATCACTACTCCCCATCACTACTCCCCATCACTACTCCCCATCACTACTCCCATCACTACTCCCATCACTACTCCCATCACTACTCCCCATCACTACCCCCATCACTACTCCCCATCACTACTCCCCATCACTACCCCCATCACTACTCCCATCACTACTCCCATCACTACTCCCATCACTACTCCCATCACTACTCCCATCACTACTCCCATCACTACTCCCATCACTACTCCCATCACTACCCCCATCACTACCCCCATCACTACCCCCATCACTACCCCCATCACTACCCCCATCACTACCCCCATCACTACTCCCATCACTACTCCCATCACTACTCCCATCACTACTCCCATCACTACTCCCATCACTACTCCCATCACTACTCCCATCACTACTCCCATCACTACTCCCATCACTACTCCCATCACTACTCCCATCACTACTCCCATCACTACTCCCATCACTACTCCCATCACTACTCCCATCACTACTCCCATCACTACTCCCATCACTACTCCCATCACTACTCCCATCACTACTCCCATCACTACTCCCATCACTACTCCCATCACTACTCCCATCACTACTCCCATCACTACTCCCATCACTACTCCCATCACTACTCCCCATCACTACTCCCCATCACTACTCCCCATCACTACTCCCCATCACTACTCCCCATCACTACTCCCATCACTACTCCCATCACTACTCCCATCACTACTCCCATCACTACTCCCATCACTACTCCCATCACTACTCCCATCACTACTCCCATCACTACTCCCATCACTACTCCCATCAGTACTCCCATCACTACTCCCATCACTACTCCCATCACTACTCCCATCACTACTCCCATCACTACTCCTCACTGCAACTCCCCATCACTATCCTTCTCAATTACTTTAATTAATTTGTACCCCATTAATTTGCACCCCATTAATTTGCACCCCACTAACTCTGCCTTTTTCTATGCACTTAGTCAACATGACGATGTGACAGGCGTTGGTTTGCCAACACATTGCCCAGAAGTCCGGTAGGGTATTCGACACCGGACCTTGGGCAACGGCAAATTCCTTGCCGTGATTGTAACCCTGCAGGGGCCGCGGGTCAAAGGGTCAAAGAACGGGGAGATTATGGAGTGAATGCCTGGTGATCAGGTCAAACTGAATTGTGTAATTTTAATAAATATTTATAATAACAATTCATTTAATTTTCAATATAAAATAATTGTTTATTTAGTATTATTGTTTATAATTATTGTATTATTGTAATAATTGTTTATTTAGTAAGTTGTAAGTTTTATATTAAAAGTGAATTCAATACATAAACGTTTTAACAGTCGATGTCATAAATATTATTTAAATAGAATTTCATTTATTACCAACAATTGTAATAGATTTTTTACTAGGTAATGGGATGGATCCGTTGCACATGAAAGTGCTCCCAAGGGGTGAATGTAGGGAGGTCATTAAGAAAGGTCACATAAAAACTATGAAGAACTCAAACCTACGTTGTATATTAATTCCTATTTCTTAATTAATCCGAACATTAATTAATTTGATTAAAAGTAATTCAGGGGTTTTCTACTCTATTTCTATCTTTACTGTATGCACTTTATTTATAATCCGATTACTCTATTTCTACTCTAAATCCGCAGTCTCAAATGTAATTATATAAATACATACCGGTATCCAGTTGGCATTGATGTAGTCATTACCATCGATGCAGAGACTATCAACTTGATCTCCTCCTCTTCCTACTCCACCTCCTTCTCCCTCTCCTACTCCACCTCCTTCTCCCTCTCCTTCTCCTTCTCCTACTCCACCTCCTTCTTCTCCTCCTTCCGCTTCACCTCTTCCTTCCGCTTCACCTCTTCCTTCCGCTTCACCTCTTCCTTCCGCTTCACCTCTTCCTTCCTCTTCACCTTCTCTGTCTGCGCCAGCGCTTCCCAATTCTTTTTCAGCCTTAAGTCCTCCTTCGGCATTTTCTAATCGCAGATCGCCCACCTCGTCGCCTGGATCCCCGGGTCCAGACTGAACACCAGCCGTGGGTCCAGACTGACCACCAGCCGTGGGTCCAGACTGACCACCAGCCGTGGGTCCAGACTGACCACCAGCCGTGGGTCCAGACTGACCACCAGCCGTGGGTCCAGACTGACCACCAGCCGTGGGTCCAGACTGACCACTCGTCGCGTTTCCAACGGATGGGGTCGAGTCTTCGTCGCGATCGGCCGTTATATCGGCCGGAATGGCTGCGGTTGGAGGAACCAAACGCACTCGGGAGAAATCGTACGCGAGGACGTTGATAAAGCGATTCTTGTCTCGATTCACGAGAAGTTGAGCTGCTTCGCAGGTCTCATTCTCGCCGATGTATTGCAGAGTCTGCGGGGTTATGCTTCGGTGTAATAGGTACGATAGAGGTCAGACGGAGAGTTAAGGTTATCTGGCAGGTGGCAGGTGGATGGCAGGCGGGTGGCAGGCGGGTGGCAGGAGGGTGGCACGGAGTAATTTAGATTGTAACGTGTGTATGAAATAAGATATACTGTAAATACTGACTACAATGCAGAGTAAGTACAATGATGAGTAAGTACAATGAAGAGTAAGTACAAAGCGGAGTAAGTATAATCTACTATCAAACCTGGAATTCTTTATCGTACAACATCTGACAATTTTCTCCCATTTTCGCGACCCTTTCACCAAAATCTGCTAGCATGCATTTATTGCTGACGGAGGGAAATATCTATTTATAGAAATATTTATTTAGGCAGTTTGAGAAACTGAAATTGTGTATTAAATTAAAACCTCAACTAATTTACAATATTGAAGAGAGCGATTGATGAGTAGTTATTGATAATTAATATCGTTTTTTCTCATATACAGGAAACTGGAAATATTAGCAATTCAATAAGTGCTATGGACACAGTGTAAACGCTATTTAGGTTAGATGTATGTAGATGTATGTTGTATGTATGTAGATGTATGTAGATGTATGTAGATGTATGTAGATGTATGTTGTATGTATGTAGATGTATGTAGATGTATGTAGATGTATGTAGGTGTATGTAGATGTATGTAGATGTATGTAGGTGTATGTAGATGTATGTAGATGTATGTAGGTGTATGTAGATGTATGTAGGTGTATGTAGATGTATGTAGATGTATGTAGATGTATGTAGATGTATGAAGATGTATGTAGATGTATGTAGATGTATGTAGATGTATGTAGATGTATGTAGATGTATGTAGATGTATGTAGATGTATGTAGATGTATGTAGATGTATGTAGATGTATGTAGATGTATGTAGATGTATGTAGATGTATGTAGATGTATGTAGATGTATGTAGATATATGTAGATGTATGTAGATGTATGTAGATGTATGTAGATGTATGTAGATGTATGTAAACGCTATGTATGTAGATGTGTGTAGATGTATGTAGATGTATGTAGGTGTATGTAGATGTATGTAGATGTATGTAGGTGTGTGTAGGTGTGTGTAGGTGTGTGAAGGTGTGTGTAGGTCTGTGTAGGTGTGTGTAGGTGTGTGTAGGTGTGTGTGTGTGTGTAAGAATTTATTTAGAAAACGCAACAGTTAAAATAATATTACATTTTCGATATTGCGTTGAAGATAAAAAAAGGTACAATAATAATTATTAGTTTCACGTAAGCAGGAAGCTTTTAAGCTTGCGCTTGAAACTGTTTGGTGAAATAGTTGGAGATAATAGTTGTTTCGGAAGTCGATTCCATTTATAAGAGGCTATTGATGAAAATCTTTTTTTGCCATATTTAGAGTTAGTAGTTGGTAGCGTGAGTATGGTGAGGTCAGATGTTCGTAGTTGTCTGTTGTTTGATTTAATGTTAAGTGATAGTCGTAATGCATGCGGTTGTTCGTATGTAAGAGTTTTCTTTAGTATAGTGAGTAATTTGTAGTCGATAGAGTCAGTAGTTGTCATCTAATTCAGTCGTTGTCTTAATTCGGTAACACTAGTTGAGTAGTCATTTCGGTTGAGTCGGTAAATTAGTCGTATGGATCTATTAATAATTTTGTCAAAATGTTTAATTTTATCTTTATTTACTGTTGCTAATAATGAGTTGCAGTATTGGAGTCGTGAAATTATTAAGGAGTGGATTAGTAAAGTAGTAGTTGTGGTATTCATGTATGGTCGTAGTCGTCTTAGATTAAATAGTTGGGCTGTTGTAGTTTGTCTTATAAGGTTAATATGTTTGTCAAGGTTTAATTCATTGTTGAAATGTAATCCTAGATATTTAGCCGAGTTAGTTGGTAATAGTATAATGTTGTTAATGTAAATGTCTAGGAAATATGCAGTAGAGTTAGTCATATTTATGTTAATTAGTTCAGTCTTTTTTATGTTGAGAAGGAGATAATTGTAAGTCAACCAGTTGTTTATATCATTTAAACAGTTTTGTAATTGTATTGAATATTTTGTCGGTGTATGTATTTCTATGTCATCAGCATATAAGTTATATTTTATATTAGGGAATTTGTTGATAATATATTTGATGGGAAGTAGATATATGGCAAATAATATTGGGGATAAAATTGAACCCTGTGGAACACCATGCTTAAGTTTATACGGGATAGATATTGTAGTATTTATTTTAATGGAGAAAGTTCTCTCGTTGATATAGCTTTCAAACCATTTAAATACAGTGTCTTTAATTCCTATTTGATAGAGTCTTGTCAGTAAGATGGTGTGATCAAGTGTATCGAAGGCAGAAGATAAATTCAGTAAAGTAATTCGTATTGGATTATTATCGTCAAGGGAGGAGTATATGTCGTCGAATAAGGAAAGTAACGTAGTTTCAGTATTATGTAATTTTCTAAATCCGTTCTGTCTATTGTCAAGTATGTTATGTTCAGTTAAGTATGATAGTAGTTGGACATATACAGTCTTTTCTAGTAACTTAGCTAATAGTGGTAGTTGGGAAATAGGGCGGTAGTTAGATAAGTCGTCTGGTGATAGTTTAGAATTTTTTATGAAGGGACTAATAATTGAGTGTTTGAGATGTTTGGGAATATTTCCTGTTAGTAGAGAAGTATCGATTATATCTTTGAAAAGTGGTGTCAGTACAGTTGATAGTTTTTTTGTAAGGGACAGTGGGAGGGGGTCGTTTGGGGATGAACACTTAGCTGTAAGAATTAAGTTTAGTAATTCATCATTAGTTGGAAGCGTGAAGCTAGATAAAGTTATATGTGGTAATAGTGGTGATTGTGTAGTAATTGCACATATAGGTAGGTTTATTAGTTTTGTGAGTTTATTATGGATATTATCTATTTTGTCGATGAAGTGTTTTGCAAAATTAGTTGTAAGTATTGATTCTGGTAAATTTGGGAGTATTCTATTTTTGGTTTTTCCTAAAAGTTTATTCATTGTTTTGTAGAGTCTTTTGTAGTTATTACTGTTTTGTATTAATTCATTTGATATGTAGTCAGTCTTTGCTTTTTTTAATGAGTTACGGTAGGTAGTACGTATCTGTCTCAGTATTGCTAAGTTCGTAGGTGTAGGGTATTTTATGTACGTTCGGTTAGTTCGTCGGAATTCGCATTTTTTTTTATGTAAATCTGAATTGAACCATGGTGATCGATTATGTTCGGTAAATGAATTTGTTTTTAGAGGGGCATGTTTATTTAGTAAGTCTTTAAGTAAATCAGTTAGGGTTAGAGTTATTTTGTAGTTATGGCTAGTAGCTGTTATGATGTCAGTCATAAACGATTCTAAGTTTATTTTATTTATATTTCGGTAAGTTTTCTCTATTTGCTTTGGCAATTGTAAAGGTAAATTGAGGGGCAGTTAATTGCATAGTGGTCAGTGAGAAGTATTGTTCTTTCTGGTTTATTTTTTAGAAGTTTGGAATGATGAGATGTTAGAATTAGATCTAACGTATGTCCGTGGGTATGCGTGGGAAAGTCAATATGTTGTTTCAAGTTAAGTTCATTGCAAAGTATTTTAAATTCTAGGTGGTGAGAAGTGTCAGTGTCGTAGTGAAAGTTAAAGTCGCCTAATATTAGTAAATTATTTTGAGAACAGGTGTGAATAATATTAGAAAATTCAGTAAAAAATAATGAAGGGCAGTTATTTGGGGGTCTGTATATAAGTAAGATATGAATTATGTTGTTATTAAATTGTAGTTTTGTCAGTAGAATGTCACAGTAAGTTGAGGGAATAGGAGTTTCTGATATAATGTGGATATTGTATTTTACAAGTAACATAATACCACCTCCTCTTCTACCGTCATTTCTAGATTTACTACAGAGTTTGTAATTTAAAGCTTCTAGAGATGCAGTTGTGACTGTATCTTGACTATTCAGCCATGTCTCAGTGATAGCTACTATAGAGAATTTATAGTCTGTGATATATTGGAGTATTATAGGGAGATTAGCAGAGAGCGAGCGTGCATTTAGAAGAGTCAATGTAAGAGTGTCTACGTTGGGGGAAGATAGTCAGTTTTTAGTTGACTTAGCTATCTCTAGTTTCTTAATATAGTTGGCAAATGAGTCTGTCCATTCAGTTAGTAGATTATCCGTAACAGTAAGTGGCTTTAATTTCCAGTTTGTTTTGTTGTTTGCAAGTTTAAGTCTTAGTTCGTATTTGTTATTTTTTAGATTGAGTGAACATTTATAATTTTTTATAAGGCCAGATTTAATAGCATGATAATATATATATTTTAATTTCTGTTGCTCAGCAGATAGAATGTCGTGCATAAATAGTTTACTGTAGTCGGTGTTTGATAGTGTTCCGTTAAGGGCTATAAATGCATCTTTTGCATAGCTTGTTGTAAATGTAATATTGCAATGTTTATTTTTGAATATTACATTTGATATAGAAGTTGGGTTTATATTTGTTTTATTTAGTAGTGATTTTATGTAGTTAAGGTTTAGATTATCTTTATTAATGTTTTCAATAGTAGCAGTATGTTTAGTTTCAGTAGGTTTATTACCTGGAGTAGTTAAAGTTTTGTTATTCAATGTAAGTACTTGTGCGAATGATTTGGTTGTAGTATTATTTAGTTTTTCTATGTTAGTAATTTGTGTCGTATGAGTTTCTAGAATTTTGAGTATAGTGTCTAGTTTACGTTCGTAATTTGGGTTATTTAGAGATGATTTTGAGTTGTTGGTTATAGTAGTAATTGTAGATTTAGTTTTAGAAGTGTCGGTAGTATTTGTGGGAGTCGTTTGTAGAGTTTTGTTAGTTGAAGAGGTTGTTAAGTTACGGCATATTTTACATTTGTAACAGAATGCTGGTGAGCTCATAATAGATATTACCATCTTTGATGGAGAGTTATTATTACCCCATGGTAGAGCAAGTTCTCTTGATGGATAAAGACATCGGTAGTGGATGGTAGATGAGCAAATACAAGTAGCATGTCCTTCTGTCTGGCTGGAACCATCATCTGTGAGTTTTTTGCAGTATGTACACGGCATCTGCACAGGATGACAGTCCAGTATCCGTTGTCACGACGGTTTGATGAGGGTAACCAATATCAGTTAATCCGCACAGGTGTAGAACTCCGGTGAATATCCAGGTATATGATAGAGTTATTATATACAACTAAATGTCTAGTTTTGGTTAAAATATCTGATATGCATTATATATGCAGAAGTTTGTAAAAGCATTTGAAAATCAAATACAAGTTACAGTCTATTGTGATGTAATGACTAAGAAACGAAATAATAGCTATTGTTAAGAAAACACGTCCGATCAGTATAAGAGCTAGTGATCGAATGTGTGTAGAGGTATGTAGATGTATGTAGATGTATGTAGATGTATGTAGATGTATGTAGATGTATGTAGATGTATGTAGATGTATGTAGATGTATGTAGATGTATGTAGATGTATGTAGATGTATGTAGATGTATGTAGATGTATGTTGTATGTATGTAGATGTATGTAGATGTATGTAAACGCTATGTATGTAGATGTATGTAGATGTATGTAGATGTATGTAGATGTATGTAGATGTATGTAGATGTATGTAGATGTATGTAGATGTATGTAGATGTATGTAGATGTATGTAGATGTATGTAGATGTATGTTGTATGTAGATGTATGTAGATGTATGTAGATGTATGTAGATGTATGTAGATGTATGTAGATGTATGTAGATGTATGTAGATGTATGTAGATGTATGTAGATGTATGTAGATGTATGTTGTATGTATGTAGATGTATGTAGATGTATGTAAACGCTATGTATGTAGATGTATGTAGATGTATGTAGATGTATGTAGATGTATGTAGATGTATGTAGATGTATGTAGATGTATGTAGATGTATGTAGATGTATGTTGTATGTAGATGTATGTAGATGTATGTAGATGTATGTAGATGTATGTAGATGTATGTAGATGTATGTAGATGTATGTAGATGTATGTAGATGTATGTAGATGTATGTAGATGTATGTAGATGTATGTAGATGTATGTAGATGTATGTAGATGTATGTAGATGTATGTAGATGTATGTAGATGTATGTAGATGTATGTAGATGTATGTAGATGTATGTAGATGTATGTAGATGTATGTAGATGTATGTAGATGTATGTAGATGTATGTAGGTGTATGTAGATGTATGTAGATGTATGTATATGTATGTATATGTATGTAGATGTATGTAGGTGTATGTAGGTGTATGTAGGTGTATGTAGGTGTATGTAGATGTATGTAGGTGTATGTAGGTGTATGTAGGTGTATGTAGATGTATGTAGATGTATGAAGATATATGTAGATGTATGTAGATGTATGTAGATGTATGTAGATGTATGTAGATGTATGTAGGTGTATGTAGATGTATGTAGATGTATGTAGATGTATGTAGGTGTATGTAGGTGTATGTAGATGTATGTAAACGCTATGTATGTAGATGTGTGTAGATGTATGTAGATGTATGTAGATGTATGTAGGTGTATGTAGGTGTATGTTGGTGTATGTTGGTACCTGTAGGTTAGGTCGGTGAATCTCTCCTGCATCAACACTTCGCTATGGGCATTACAAATCAAATCATTGTTGTATTTCATATTCGCGTGTTCGAAGTTACTACTTCGCTTCCTGTAAAAAGAGTAATGTTATGATGTAATGTTATGATGTAATGCTATGGTGTAATGCTATGATGTAATGTTATGATCGTCAACTTCGAGTTAATTGCACCTGTGAACGAATCCGAAATAGGTTGAGAATAAGATGATAGAGAATTCCTCCGCTTAAGCGAGAAAATAAAAAAGAGTGAAATTGAGATTTAGTTGGTTGGAATACAGTTAAAAATACAGTGGAATACAGTTAAAAATGTGAGTAGAGTGAAGTGAAAGTGAGTTGAAGTCAAAAAGAAACTAAAGGGATACATATGAAAATCATGCAATGGTGAAAAGTGAGAGAGTAGATTGGGTATAGAGTAGATAAAGTAGAGTAGATTAAGTAGAGTAGATTGGGTATAGAGTAGATAAAGTAGGGTAGATTAAGTAGAGTAGATTGGGTATAGAGTAGATTAAGTAGGGTAGATTAAGTAGAGTAGATTGGGTATAGAGTAGATTAAGTAGAGTAGATTGAGTAGAGAGTAGATTGCGTAGAGAGTAGATTAAGTAGAGTAGATTAAGTAGAGTAGATTGAGTAGAGAGTAGATTGCGTAGAGAGTAGATTAAGAAGAGAGTAGATTAGAATAAGTAGAGTAGAATAAGTAGAGTAGATTAAGTAGAGAGTAGATTGAGTAGAGAGTAGATTAAGTAGAGTAGTTTGAGTAGATTAAGTATAGTAGAGTAGAGATTAGATTGAGTAGATTAAGTAGAGTAGAGTAGAGTAGATTAAGTAGAGTAGAATAGATTAAGTAGAGTAGAGTAGATTAAGTAGAGTAGAGTAGATTAAGTAGAGTAGAGTAGATTAAGTAGAATAGAGTAGATTGATTATATTAAGTAGAGTAGAGTAGATTAATTAGAATAGAGTAGATTGAGTAGATTAAAGGGAGTAGATCGAGTAGATTATATAGAGTAGTTTGAGTAGATTAAGTAGATTGAGTAGATTAAGTAGATCGAGTAGATTAAGTAGAGTAGTTTGAGTATATTAAGTAGAGTAGAGTAGATTAAGTAGATTGAGTAGATTAAGTAGATTGAGTAGATTAAGTAGAGTAGATTAAGTAGATTGAATAGATTAAGTAGATCGAGTAGATTAAGTAGAGTAGATTAAGTAGAGTAGAGTGCATTGAGTAGATTAAGTAGAGTAGAGTAGATTGAGTAGATTAAGTAGATTAAGTAGATTATGTAGATTAAGTAGATTGAGTAGATTAAGTAGATCGAGTAGATTAAGTAGAGTAGATTGAGTAGATTAAGTAGATTGATTAGATTAAGTAGATTAAGTAGATTAAGTAGATTGATTAGATTAAGTAGATTAAGTAGATTAAGTAGATTAAGTAGATTAAGTAGATTGATTAGATTAAGTAGATTAAGTAGATTAAGTAGATTAAGTAGATTAAGTAGATTAAGTAGATTAAGTAGATTGATTAGATTAAGTAGATTAAGTAGATTAAGTAGATTAAGTAGATTAAGTAGATTAAGTAGATTAAGTAGATTAAGTAGATTAAGTAGATTAAGTAGATTAAGTAGATTAAGTAGATTGAGTAGATTAAGTAGATTAAGTAGAGTAGAGTAGATTAAGTAGATTAAGTACATTGAGTGTAACCTGAATATCAAGAGCATTACCAAGAAGATTGCGAGTATAATAATAACTGCCACCACACAACATATTATTATTATCAGGACCTTGTTATCATCTGATGGATCTTTATCTGGTAAAACTGAGGTAGGCGTTGAATACAGTTCAAATAGTGTCGGTACCGTATTTCAATCAGTTACATCATATATATATTAATAAATCTTTATTGTATTAATGCAAATGGTAATTCGAAAAACTCTCGATCAATTGTCATACTGACTTGGGATAGCTGGCATTAAAAACGATCTCTCACCGACAGCATATACATTATTTTCATATTGGGTAAAAATCTGAAGGGGAAGTGAAATGAGATTAAAACAATGAGATTAAAACAAACTCGAAAAAGTGAAAATAAAATATCTTGAAAAATCAATTGATTTAATTTTTAAAGTAAAATTTCTTTTGAATTTGAATTTAATAAATAACAATTGCATTATGAAGTCGAGATTCTACTACAACGAATTGAATAGACCGTAGCTATGTCTAATCTAGGATAGTAATATATTGAATTCTCATAAATCACCGTGAATGTGTAGTTAAATTCGGCATATAGTATATTTGAAAACTGCTGCGAATATTGGATTTGACTTGGTTTGTCCTCGAGAGATTTGTTGCCATTACTGTAGTGGACAGACTCCCCCTGGTGGTGACGCAGTGCAAATAAGAATATAAATCAATATCGACAAAAATCTATAATAAAATCTAGAGGTAAGAGGCTAGAATGGGAAGAGAGGTAAGAGGCTAGAGTAGGAAGAGAGGTAAGAGGCTAGAGTGAGAAGAGAGGTAAGAGGCTAGAGTGGGAAGAGAGGGAGGAGGCTAGAGTGGGAAGAGAGGTAAGAGGCTAGAGTAGGAAGAGAGGTAAGAGGCTAGAGTAGGAAGAGAGGTAAGAGGCTAGAGTGGGAAGAGAGGGAGGAGGCTAGAGTAGGAAGAGAGGGAGGAGGCTAGAGTGGGAAGAGAGGTAAGAGGCTAGAGTGGGAAGAGAGGTAAGAGGCTAGAGTGGGAAGAGGTAAGAGGCTAGAGTAGGAAGAGAGGTAAGAGGCTAGAGTGGGAAGAGAGGGAGGAGGCTAGAGTGGGAAGAGAGGTAAGAGGCTAGAGTGGGAAGAGAGGTAAGAGGCTAGAGTGGGAAGAGAGGTAAGAGGCTAGAGTGGGAAGAGAGGTAAGAGGCTAGAGTGGGAAGAGGTAAGAGGCTAGAGTAGGAAGAGAGGTAAGAGGCTAGAGTGGGAAGAGAGGGAGGAGGCTAGAGTGGGAAGAGAGGTAAGAGGCTAGAGTGGGAAGAGAGGGAGGATGCTAGAGTGGGAAGAGAGGGAGGAGGCTAGAGTGGGAAGAGAGGTAAGAGGCTAGAGTGGGAAGAGAGGGAGGAGACTAGAGTGGGAAGAGTGGTAAGAGACTAGAGTGGGAAGAGAGGGAAGAGGCTAGAGTGGGAAGAGAAGTAAGAGACTAGAGTGGGAAGAGAGGGAGGAGACTAGAGTGGGAAGAGAGGTAAGAGGCTAGAGTGGGAAGAGAGGTAAGAGGCTAGAGTAGGAAGAGAGGTAAGAGGCTAGAGTGGGAAGAGAGGTAAGAGACTAGAGTGGGAAGAGAGGTAAGAGGCTAGAGTGGGAAGAGAGGGAAGAGGCTAGAGTGGGAAGAGAGGTAAGAGGCTAGAGTGGGAAGAGAAGGAGGAGACTAGAGTGGGAAGAGAGGGAGGAGGCTAGAGTAGGAAGAGAGGGAGGAGGCTAGAGTGGGAAGAGAAGGAGGGGGCTAGAGTGGGAAGAGATGTAAGAGGCTAGAGTGGGAAGAGAGGTAAGAGGCTAGAGTAGGAAGAGAGGTAAGAGGCTAGAGTGGGAAGAGAGGTAAGAGGCTAGAGTGGGAAGAGAAGGAGGAGACTAGAGTGGGAAGAGAGGGAGGGGGCTAGAGTGGGAAGAGATGTAAGAGGCTAGAGTGGGAAGAGAGGTAAGAGGCTAGAGTAGGAAGAGAGGTAAGAGGCTAGAGTGGGAAGAGAGGTAAGAGGCTAGAGTGGGAAGAGAAGGAGGAGACTAGAGTGGGAAGAGAGGGAGGTGGCTAGAGTGGGAAGAGAGGTAAGAGGCTAGAGTGGGAAGAGAGGTAAGAGGCTAGAGTGGGAAGAGAAGGAGGAGACTAGAGTGGGAAGAGAGGGAGGTGGCTAGAGTGGGAAGAGAGGTAAGAGGCTAGAGTGGGAAGAGAGGGAAGAGGCTAGAGTGGGAAGAGGTAAGAGGCTAGAGTGGGAAGAGAGGTAAGAGGCTAGAGTGGGAAGAGAGGGAGGAGGCTAGAGTGGGAAGAAGGTAAGAGGCTAGAGTGGGAAGAGAGGGAGGAGGCTAGAGTGGGAAGAGAGGTAAGAGGCCAGAAAGGGAAGAGAGGGAGGAGGCTAGAGTGGGAAGAGAGGGAGGAGGCTAGAGTGGGAAGAGAGGTAAGAGGCTAGAGTGGGAAGAGTGGGAAGAGGCTAGAACTTTACCTGCTTAACTCCTGTATAAGAAATAAGGTATCGTATGATCTTCAGACCTAAAACTTGTGGCCGTTCCCAAACTACTTCCAACGACAGACGAGAGTATTTGTTGTAGATGAAGCGGATTACAGAGACAGGAAGTACTTCTGCGAGTGAAATATAAGTATTGTAATTGACGTATGAATAACAGAACGCGATTAAATAACGCAGAAGTGATTTATAAAATATATTATATAATTACAGCTTGAAATGTTAAAAATCTCAAATATTATTATTTCGAATTTCGTACCAGAAATTTCTATAGAACATATAGAACATATTTCTATAGAACGTTTGTTTATAATTTCATTTCAACACCCTAGTGTGAGATTGTGTAACTACTGATTACAGAGTATTAGCAAATTAAATAAAGAGGTGTGGTTAGTGAGAGAAAGAGGTGTGGTTAGTGAGAGAAAGAGGTGTGGTTAGTGAGAAAAAGAGGTGTGGTTAGTGAGAGAAAGAGGTGTGGTTAGTGAGAGAAAGAGGTGTGGTTAGTGAGAAAAAGAGGTGAGGTGGATACTAAGTTAAAGATGTACTACATGAGGTAAAGAATGGTCAGATAAGTAAAAGTAAAAGTAGAATTGCTGTATCAAGTAAACGAAGCAATTAGTGAAGCAAGATTAAAATTTTTTCAAGTACTTCATAACTGGGTTAACACAATAGAAGATAGAGTTAGAATAGACAATAGAAGAGGGAGTTAGAACAGATAGACAATAGAAAAGGAATACCAACTTTCCTCATGAAAGAGAGTTTGTTTATAAATGTCGCTTGCCAAGTCTTCTGTTGCCGTAGTAACGAGGCTACGTGCTTCAAATGTGTACGCAGAGTTCAACTGCTGCGAGACGTAGGTCATCGATGTCTCGTTGTGCCAGACCTACGGGGCGTACAATGGGGTTAGAGGTGTTATGCAGGGCACCAGGGGTCGCGGAGGTCAATTTCAGCTTCGGAGGAGTTCGAGGCGTTGCCGAGTTGGAGGTTTAAATGATAATTGAGACGGATTAAGGTTCAGGAGGTGTTATGTTGCGAATGAACATTTAGAGGACATCTAGCACAGGAATTAATTTAAGAATTGCTATTTACTTTGAGATGTTTCAAATAAATTTGACTTAAGATAATTCCGAGTTCAATCACACACATGATATGATATTAGGGGAAATCAATTAATTATTGATTATTAAGTAAGTTTATTAATACAATTAATTAATATAATAGAAACAACTATATTATAATAAATAAATTATTGTTTATTTTAATAATATGCATAAAAAGATTATATTATAATACAATATTATAATGATTTAAATATCAAAAATACTTTAAATCAAATGTATACCGTAGTTATTGTAAATGTTATTTTAAATTCATATTACAATTATAGTTATAGTGTCTACCTATATATAATATATTATAACCTATGATATATAGTATATTATAACCTATTAAATATAGTATATCATAACCTATTATAACCTACTATATATAGTATAGTATAACCTACTATATATAGTATATTATAACCTACTATATATAATATATTATAACCTACTATATATAGTATAGTATAACCTACTATATATAATATATTATAACCTACTATATATAGTATATTATAACCTACTATATATAATATATTATAACCTACTATATATAGTATAGTATAACCTACTATATATAATATATTATAACCTACTATATATAGTATATTATAACCTACTATATATAACCTACTATATATAATATATTATAACCTACTATATATAATATATTATAACCTACTATATATAGTATATTATAACCTACTATATATAATATATTATAACCTACTATATATAGTATATTATAACCTACTATATATAGTATATTATAACCTACTATATATAGTATATTATAACCTACTATATATAGTATATTATAACCTACTATATATAATATATTATAACCTACTATATATAGTATATTATAACCTACTATATATAACCTACTATATATAATATATTATAACCTACTATATATAATATATTATAACCTACTATATATAATATATTATAACCTACTATATATAGTATATTATAACCTACTATATATAATATATTATAACCTACTATATATAGTATATTATAACCTACTATATATAATATATTATAACCTACTATATATAGTATATTATAACCTACTATATATAGTATATTATAACCTACTATATATAATATATTATAACCTACTATATATAGTATATTATAACCTACTATATATAACATATTATAACCTACTATATATAGTATATTATAACCTACTATATATAGTATATTATAACCTACTATATATAGTATATTATAACCTACTATATATAGTATATTATAACCTACTATATATAACATATTATAACCTACTATATATAGTATATTATAACCTACTATATATAGTATATTATAACCTACTATATATAGTATATTATAACCTACTATATATAGTATATTATAACCTACTATATATAATATATTATAACCTACTATATATAATATATTATAACCTACTATATATAGTATATTATAACCTACTATATATAGTATATTATAACCTACTATATATAGTATACTATAACCTACTATATATAATATATTATAACCTACTATATATAATATATTATAACCTACTATATATAGTATATTATAACCTACTATATATAGTATATTATAACCTACTATATATAGTATATTATAACCTACTATATATAGTATATTATAACCTACTATATATAGTATATTATAACCTACTATATATAGTATATTATAACCTACTATATATAGTATATTATAACCTACTATATATAATATATTATAACCTACTATATATAATATATTATAACCTACTATATACAGTATATTATAACCTACTATATATAGTATATTATAACCTACTATATATAGTATATTTTAACCTACTATATACAGTATATTATAACATTATTCAATATTTATATCGGTTAATTAATGCAACGGAAAAACTTCACTATTATTTTACTATCAAATGTATGTACGTATGAATATATCTGAATTTAAATAAAGGTGTCAAGGGTGTTTATGGCGAACTACCCCAACAAATGTCTCCTTTGCTATATGGTCAGCAGGGGACAATAGAGCCAGAACTGACCACGAAGCCTTCAATGCCCGCAAAGTAAAGCAGGGGACGGATAGCCCGTGTCACCCCATTGGTCAATAGCTAGTATTAGGTTGTTTGTAAAAAATCTATTGTTAGACAGTAGTGCATTGTCGTTACGTAGGAACGCCCACTCCGAGAAGTGCGATTTTAATGTATAATATTAATGTCGCGTGCATATAAACACTGGCACTTCTAGCTAGTCTATTGTCTAAAGAACAACAGAACATACCTTGATTATAATTAGCTATAATTGGATTAGCATATAAAAAAATATGATAAACATATGTATATATATATATATATATATATATATATATATATGTATATATAAATAAATAACAAATATTTATATATAGAAATATGTATAGAAATTAAGTTACTAAAATAAATATAAATATATTATTTATATATCAAAAATTCATCATTAATTAGAAATTATTAATAGAAAATTTGCAATATCAAATAAAAATATCTGAATTAAAATTTTAAATAAGCTAATAATTATAAATATATGGTTTTGAAATATATTCCTTTACACATATTGATGGTGTATACATTATTTACCTATATATATACCTATATATACCCATATATAGGTATATATATACTATATATAGTATATATATACCCATATATAGTATAAATATATACCTATATATAGTATATATATACCTATATATAGTATATATATACCTATATATAGTATATATATACCCATATATAGTATATATATACCTATATATAGTATATACATACCTATATATAGTATATATATACCTATATATAGTATATATATATACCTATATATAGTATATATATACCCATATATAGTATATATATATACCCATATATAGTATAAATATATACCTATATATAGTATATATATACCTATATATAGTATATATATACCTATATATAGTATATATATACCCATATATAGTATATATATACCTATATATAGTATATACATACCTATATATAGTATATATATACCTATATATAGTATATATATATACCTATATATAGTATATATATACCTATATATAGTATATATATACCCATATATAGTATATATATACCTATATATAGTATATACATACCCATATATAGTATATATATACCTATATATAGTATATATATATACCTATATATAGTATATATATACCTATATATAGTATATATATATACCTATATATAGTATATATATATCCATATATAATATATCTATATATACCTATATATAATATATATATACCTATATATAGGTATATATATCTATATATAATATATATATATACATAGCAGTTGAATTTTCTTTTAAAATTTAGAACTCTGAATTCAACTGATTTGATTTTGTAATTTAAATAACAATAAGCCCTGGAAGGGTAGAAGATGTTGTTGAAATGTTCGAGCATTATAGGAAAATCTTATTTTTGAATATATTTATTATACTAATATAAATATTTGTTACATTTTTTCCTTCACGCTGAATGTATACTCGATAGAGAAGACGGTCTTAGGAAACTGAAACATTTAGATTATAATGTTCAGATTATA
Organism: Osedax frankpressi; assembly: GCA_964035775.1. Taxonomy (NCBI): domain Eukaryota; kingdom Metazoa; phylum Annelida; class Polychaeta; order Sabellida; family Siboglinidae; genus Osedax; species Osedax frankpressi. The sequence goes on from OZ038318.1 coordinate 9,615,447, forward strand.
ATGTTAAGATTATAATGTTAAGATTATAATGTTAAGATTATAATGTTAAGACTATAATGTTAAGACTATAATGTTAAGACTATAATGTTAAGATTATAATGTTAAGATTATAATGTTAAGATTATAATGTTAAGATTATAATGTTAAGATTATAATGTTAAGATTATAATGCTAAGATTATAATGTTAAGATTATAATGCTAAGATTATAATGCTAAGATTATAATGTTAAGACTATAATGTTAAGATTATAATGTTAAGATTATAATGCTAAGATTATAATGCTAAGATTATAATGCTAAGATTATAATGTTAAGATTATAATGTTAAGACTATAATGTTAAGATTATAATGCTAAGATTATAATGCTAAGATTATAATGCTAAGATTATAATGCTAAGATTATAATGTTAAGATTATAATGTTAAGATTATAATGTTAAGATTATAATGTTAAGATTATAATGTTAAGATTATAATGTTAAGATTATAATGTTAAGATTATAATGTTAAGATTATAATGTTAAGATTATAATGTTAAGATTATAATGTTAAGATTATAATGTTAAGATTATAATGTTAAGATTATAATGTTAAGATTATAATGTTAAGATTATAATGTTAAGATTATAATGTTAAGATTATAATGTTAAGATTATAATGTTAAGATTATAATGTTAAGATTATAATGTTAAGATTATAATGTTAAGATTATAATGTTAAGATTATAATGTTAAGATTATAATGTTAAGATTATAATGTTAAGATTATAATGTTAAGATCCTCGCACAAAGTACTAAACATATTTATAAAAACTTGCAGAATTTACTGTCTGCAATGTCAGGGTAAATATCTCGTAAACATGTCCATAAGAATTCTTAACAACTACTATAATTACGTAATATGGGGTAAAAGAAAAATTCAATTGAATTATTGATAATGTATAATATGTATAATAAAACTAGATTATTTTATTTTATAATCATATATATATATATATATACATATAATCATATATATATATATAATAGTTATCCAGGTCATTTTAGTTTATTTTTTATTAAATTAATGATATAAGATTCTATAATTGTTGCATCATCTACTTTATTTTGTATTAATAGATAGATATAATATATTTTGTATGACATATTGTTGAGATATTATGCTTTTGTTTACAATTTCAAAAATTATCTTCATATTTCATTTTTAAACTTGATATTTTTGTTTTATATTATTTAAAATATCATATTTTATTAAATAACATGTTAAATGAGCGTTTCTTATAATTAAAATAATTTATGAGCATTTGTATTGTGAAAATAATGTTCAAATATAGAATTCTATATAAAAAGCATCTAGTGAATGTATAAATACTTTATTTATATTTATATTTTTCTATGAAACAATTAATATCTACTGTATATATATACCCTTGCTTATAAGCATGTACTATGTACTAATGAAACCGGATGATGTAACCTCTATACAATCTTATATAATTATTTAAATAAAAATAAAAATAATATATTTTAATTGAATAAAATATATTTTCACTTTTATTGTATGACAAGAAAAAAACAAAATGAGTGGAATATATTTTTCAAGGATACTAAATATGAATTTTATTTGAATATTATCTTTAGAATAAATAAATGAATTATTTGTAATTGATTTAAAATACTAATAATACAAATTCAATACTATTAGATAATATTATTTATCAATAAACAATTTTGAATATTATTATATAATTGTGAATTAATATAGTCTTATTGATATTTTAATTGTTTTAAAAATTTAATGATAATATTACTTTGAAATTAAGCAGAGGAATAGGAAGAAGAAGAGATAGAGGAAGAGGAAGAGGGAGAGTAAGAGGGAGATGGAGAGGGAGATGGAGAAGAGAGGGATAGTGAGATGAATAGGGAGATGGAGGGAGAGGGAGAGGGAGAGTGAGATGTAGAGGGAGAGGTAGAGGGAGAGTGAGAGGGAGAGTGAGAGGGAGAGTGAGAGGGAGAAGAGAGGGAGAAGAGAGGGATAGTGAGATGAATAGAGAGAGAAAGGTAGAGGGAGAGTGAGAGGGAGAGTGAGAGTGAGAGGGAGAGTGAGAGGGAGAGGGAGAGGGAGAGGGAGAGGGAGAGGGAGAGGGAGAGGGAGAGGGAGAGGGAGAGGGAGAGGGAGAGGGAGAGGGAGAGGGAGAGGGAGAGGGAGAGGGAGAGGGAGAGGGAGAGGGAGAGGGAGAGGGAGAGGGAGAGGGAGAGGGAGATGGAGGGAGAGGGAGATGAATAGGGAGATGGAGGGAGAGGGAGAGGGAGATGAATAGGGAGATGGAGGGAGAGGGAGAGGGAGAGGGAGAGGGAGAGGGAGAGGGAGAGGGAGAGGGAGAGGGAGAGGGAGAGGGAGAGGGAGAGGGAGAGGGAGAGGGAGAGGGAGAGGTAGAGGGAGAGGGAGATAGAGAGGGAGATAGAGAGGGAGATAGAGAGGGAGATAGAGAGGGAGATAAAGAGGGAGATAGAGAGGGAGATAAAGAGGGAGATAGAGAGGGAGATAGAGAGGGAGATAGAGAGGGAGATAGAGAGGGAGATAGAGAGGGAGATAGAGAGGGAGATAGAGAGGGATATAGAGAGGGAGATAGAGAGGGAGATAGAGAGGGATATAGAGAGGGAGATAGAGAGGGAGATAGAGAGGGAGATAGAGAGGGATATAGAGAGGGAGAGGGAGAGGGAGATGGAGAGGGAGAGGGAGATGGAGAGGGAGAGGGAGAGGGAGAGGGAGAGGGATAGGGAGAGGGATAGGGATAGGGAGAGGGAGAGGGAGAGGGAGAGGGAGAGGGAGAGGGAGAGGGAGAGGGAGAGGGAGAGGGAGAGGGAGAGGGAGAGGGAGAGGGAGAGGGAGAGGGAGAGGGAGAGGGAGAGGGAGAGGGAGAGGGAGAGGGAGAGGGAGAGGGAGAGGGAGAGGGAGAGGGAGAGGGAGAGGGAGAGGGAGAGAGAGAGAGAGAGAGAGAGAGAGAGAGAGAGAGAGAGAGAGGGGATAACCATTATTTCGCTGCAGTTCAGACAGCGTTGTTGAATAACATTAAATAATGTTGATGGCATCACCACGGTAACAGTAATACTATCCACAAGTGTGTAGCTAATCAGAGCAGTTGGTGTTGCTGGTACTAGAAGTGCAATAGGGTACGTAACATTAAGCTGTGATAATAGTGAATAGCTTATCTACGGATGATAGCTAGCGAATATAGTAATGGAGCTGAAGTAGGGCTTTAGTAGGGTTATAGTAGGGCTAAAGTAGGGTTGTAGTAGGGCTGTAGTAGTGCTGTAGTAGGGCTGTAGTAGAGCTGTAGTATGGCTGAAGTAGGGCTGAAATAAGGCTGAAATAGAGCTGAAGTAGGGTTGTAAGGCTGTAGTAGGGTTGTAAAGATGTAGTAGGGATATAGTAGGGTTGTAATTGTGCTGTAGGGATATAGTAGGGTTATAGTGATGTAGTAGGGCTTTTGTAGGGCTGTAGTAGGGCTGAAGTAGGGTTGTAGGGCTGTAGTAGGGCTGTAGTAGGGCTGTAGTAGGGTTGTAGGGATGTAGTATGGCTGTAATAGAGTTGTAGTAGGGCTGTAGTAGGGTTGTAGTGATGTAGTAGGGCTATAGGGCTGTAGTAGGGCTGAAGTAGGGTTGTAGGGCTGTAGTAGGGCTGTAGTAGGGTTGTAGGGATGTAGTATGGCTGTAATAGGGCTGTAATAGGGCTGTAGTAGGGCTGTAGTGATGTAGTAGGGCTATAGGGCTGTAGTAGGGTAGTAGTAGGGTTGTAGTGATGTAGTAGGGCTATAGGGCTGTAATAGGACTGTAGTAGGGTTGTAGGGCTGTAGGGATGTAGTAGGGCTGTAATAGGGATGTAGGGCTGTAGTATGGCTGTAGTAGGGCTGTAGTAGAGTTGTAGGGCTGTAATAGGGCTGAAGTAGGGCTGTAGTAGAGTTGTAGGGCTGTAGTAGGACTGAAGTAGGGCTGTAGTAGGGTTGTAGGGCTGTAGTAGGGCTGAAGTAGGGCTGTAGTAGGGCTGTAGTAGGGCTGTAGTAGAGTTGTAGGGCTGTAATAGGGCTGAAGTAGGGCTGTAGTAGAGTTGTAGGGCTGTAGTAGGGTTGTAGGGCTGTAGTAGGGTTGTAGGGCTGAAGTAGGGCTGTAGTAGGGCTGTAGTAAGGCTGTAGTAGGGCTGTAGTAGGGCTGTAGTAGAGTTGTAGGGCTGTAATAGGGCTATAATAGGGCTGTAGTAGGGCTATGATAGGGCTACCTTCCGTGTATGAGAATTCCGTGCCATTAGTACTCTGCATGTTAAAAATTGCAGAAGTTCTTACATTGAAGCTAAAAGTTTCCCCGGCAACGGTGTCTGTAAAGAAGAAGGGGTGTGGTTAGTCAGGGGTCTATAAGGAATGGGGGCGGGGAGGAGGGCTACGCGTGTAGGCAGAGCAGGTGGTTAACGGAAGGGTATATTGATAGGAGTAGTGGCATGGCAATGGGTGTTCTACTGGGAAGGGAGTAGGGGATGTACAAACCACCATTAATGGGGCAGGGAAGATCCGCAAATTAGGGGAATGTCTACAGATACTCACCATATAGGTCAATTTCTCCGGACACCCATTTCAAATTCTTGGTTTTCTTTTTCATTTGGAATTTCATGTGGGTGGTGATCTGGAAGGAAATTCACAAGTGAGCCATTAATAAATCCCACTTTACCCTGAACTATAAACCCCACTATACCCTGAACTATAAACCCCACTATACCCTGGGCAATAAACCATATTATACTTATACTGATAATCTACATATATCATATTACTTACAGTAATTTTTATTACATTGAAATGAATTAGCCCAATGTACAGTTTTATTATATTTATATCATTATCTATACAGTTTTATTATATTTATATCATTATCTATACAATTCTATTATATTTATATCATTATCTATACAGTTTTATTATATTTATATCATTATCTATACAGTTTTATTATATTTATATCATTATCTAAACAGTTCTATTATATCTATATCATTATCAATACAGTTCCATCATATCTATCAGAGATAGTTTCTAAGTTAGAAATTTCTACTAACAATGATTCCATTGTAAAATGTATTCGACATCTGAACGTTAAGGTATAAACGATTTACTCTTTTGACAATGGAAATAGAGGAAGGCGGTAGTGGTACTGAGAGGGTGTGAAGGTTAGCATATAACGGTGTTATATAAAGGGGTTAAGTGGGGTTTAGTAGGTTTTAGTGGCGTAAATGGGACAAGTTAAGATAGTGGAGTGTAGGTAAAGTCATCAAGGAAATGTGAATGAGGCAAATTTAAATTATAGGTAAGATGTATGTGAGTGTGAGTGTGAATGGGAGTGTGGGTGTGAGTGTGAGTGTGGGTGTGAGTGTGAGTGTGAGTGTAGGTGTGAGTGTGGGTTAGAGTGTGAGTGTGAGTGGGAGTGTGGGTGTGAGTGTGGGTGTGAGTGGGAGTATGGGTGTGAGTGGGAGTGTGGGTGTGAGTGTGGATGTGAGTGTGAGTGGGAGTGTGGGTGTGAGTGTGGGTGTGGGTGTGAGTGTAGGTGTGAGTGTAGGTGTGAGTGTAGGTGTGAGTGTGAGTGTAGGTGTGATTGTGAGTGTGAGTGTAGGTGTGAGTGTAGGTGTGAGTGTGAGTGTAGGTGTAGGTGTGAGGGAAGTGTGCAATGTACATTATACATATGGGAAAACTGTATAGGGGATAGTATATAGAGAAAATAAGTCAGATATAAATGTACGTGTAAAGGAGGTAAAGTATGGTAGTGAGGTTGGTAAGAAGTAAGTAGTAAAAGTGGAAAAGTAATATAGGCTGTAGAAAATAAAGTAGTTGAGTATTGGTTTTTGAGTAATAGGTATTGTATTAGGTAAAAGTACAGTGTAAATCAATTTGATAATTCAGTAGCAGTAGGAATATTATAAGGGTGTGTCAGGTTATATCAGTCTAGACCAAGTAAGTATTTGTGAAGTTTGCTTTTAAAAGTATTTGTATTATTTTTATTGGTAACAGTTATGGGTAGTTTATTCCAAAGTTGTGGAAAATTGTTTGTTATGTCTTGTTTAAGCAGTTTTTTATTGGATGACCTTAGATTGCTTTTCAGTTTTAGTTTAATTGAGTCGCTCATATATTTAGGGATATCAGTTTTCAGTGCTGTATGTATTATTGTTAGAATTTTGTATATGGATCTGTGTTTAAAGGTTAGAAATTTAAGTTTTTTTCTGTATAATGTGATGTGTGTTCGTTTAGGGAGTTTGTAAATAAGTCTGCATGTGTGGTTAATAATTTTGTTTAGTCGTTTTTCTTGTATTTTAGGTATATTAATTAAAAGTGAGTTGCAGTAGTCAAGTTTAGATAGAATGTAGGCAGATGTGAGTATTTTGAGAGATGTCTGGTTGAGAAGGTGTTTAATTTGTTTTATTTTAAATATTTTATAGTTACATTGCTTAGTTATTAATGAAATATGTTTGTCGAAGGTTAAGTCAGATTCTAATATTACACCTAAAGTAGTTATAGTTGTCTTAATGGGTATATCTTTATTTGCAATTTTAATATGTGTGATGGGTGGTGGCGTATGACTTTTACTATGGAATATGATGCATTCAGTTTTCTGTAAATTAAATTTCAAGTAATTATAATTAAAGTAATTTTCTAATTTCGTCGTTATGCTATTGATTTCTTTTAGTGTATTCGGTAATCCATTAAAGGTTGTAGAAGTGTAAATTTGTGTGTCGTCAGCGTACATGTGGTATTTAGTATTATAGCAGTTCATAATTAAGTCGATATCAGATATATATATATTAAATAAAAGTGGACCCAAGACACTACCTTGAGGTACTCCGATTTGAGAGCAGTTACAATTTTTTTCTCAGTTTATCAGATTTTATATTGAAGGTGTGAGTGTGAGTGTGGGTGTGAGTGTGAGTGTAGGTGTAGGAGGGAGTTTGAGTGTGAGTGTGAGTGTGAGTGTGGGTGTGAGTGTAGGTGTAGGTGTGAGTGTGGGTGTAAGTGTGAGTGTAGGAGGGAGTGTGAGTGTAGGAGGTAGTGTGGGTGTGAGTATGAGTGTGAGTGTGAGTGTGAGTGTAAGTGTAAGTGTAAGTGTAGGTGTGAGTGTAAGTGTGGGTGTGGTTGTAAGTGTGAGTTTGGATGTGGGTGTAGGTGTGCATAGAGTAGGTTGAGAGGGTGTAGGGGTTTAGTGTAAAGTGGAGTAAGTAATAATAAGTGGCTGAGAGATAAAAATGGGGTGTGTGCGATGGGAGGTAGTGGGGGTGAATAGTGAATGCATTGTCAAAGGATTATTAAGAGACAACAATGGGGCTATTATAGGTGAGGAGAGGTAGTGATGTCTAGTGGAGGTGGATGGGGAATAAATAGAGGGGTGAATGGGAGCTGAATGGGGGGGGGGGGGTGGTGAATGGGAGCTGAATGGGGGGGGGGGGTGAATGGGAGCTGAATGGGGGGGTGGTAAATGGGAGCTGAATGGGGGGGGGTGGTGAATGGGAGCTGAATGGGGGGGGGGGGGTGGTGAATGGGAGCTGAATGGGTGGGGGGTGGTGAATGGGAGCTGAATGGGGAGGGTAAATGGGAGCTGAATGGGGGGGGGGGTGAATGGGAGCTGAATGGAGGGGGGGTGGTGAATGGGAGCTGAATGGGGGGGGGGGTGGTGAATGGGAGCTGAATGGGGGGGGGGTTGAATGGGAGCTGAATGGGGGGGGTGGTGAATAGGAGCTGAATGGGGGGGGGGGGTGAATGGCAGCTGAATGGGGGGGGGGGGTGAATGGGAGCTGAATGGGGTGGTGAATGGGAGCTGAATGGGGGGGTGAATGGCAGCTGAATGGGGGGGGGGGGTGAATGGGAGCTGAATGGGGGGTGGTGAATGGTAGAGTGAAATGGTAATACTAACAAAGACGTATGCTTGCAATTTCATATAGACTTCTAGTATTTAAATTTCCTAACACACAAATATAAACATCTATAAAATCTCCAACTTTCTGTTTGAACTGGATTGAGGATGTCTGTAAAGTTTTTTTAGGAGTAGATATTAGTGAGGAGAGAAGAGGAGAGGAGAGGAGAGGAGAGGAGAGGAGAGGAGAGGAGAGGAGAGGAGAGGAGAGGAGAGGAGAGGAGAGGAGAGGAGAGGAGAGGAGAGGAGAGGAGAGGAGAGGAGAGGAGAGGAGAGGAGAGGAGAGGAGAGGAGAGGAGAGGAGAGGAGAGGAGAGGAGAGGAGAGGAGAGGAGAGGAGATGAGAGGAGAGGAGAGGAGAGGAGAGGAGAGGAGAGGAGAGGAGAGGAGAGGAGAGGAGAGGAGAGGAGAGGAGAGGAGAGGAGAGGAGAGGAGAGGAGAGGAGAGGAGAGGAGAGGAGAGGAGAGGAGAGGAGAGGAGAGGAGAGGAGAGGAGAGGAGAGGAGAGGAGAGGAGAGGAGAGGAGAGGAGAGGAGAGGAGAGGAGAGGAGAGGAGAGGAGAGGAGAGGAGAGGAGAGGAGAGGAGAGGAGAGGAGAGGAGAGGAGAGGAGAGGAGAGGAGAGGAGAGGAGAGGAGAGGAGAGGAGAGAGGAGAGGAGAGGCCTTATATTACTTTACCTTATTATCAAGGAGCAGGAATGTTCTGTTCTTTTGCAAGGCATGGCTAAAACTCACCATTTCAATGTTAACAAAAGGAGTAGTGGGAGACACCCACTTTACGTCAATGTCCATAAAACCACCGACCAAAGAGCTTTTCGAGAGATATAGGTCTGTAACTGGCAATGGATCTACAGGAGAAGTCAGCTGATTAGTATATAGCCAAAATATAGAAAGACGAGTAATAAGTCATCTATGTATCGTAACAAAACATAATTTTAAAGAATTGGATAACGAATAATTAAATATAGGAAATTGAATTGCGTTACAATACAAATGGGATTCATTTGTGAAGCATTGTTTACACTGAAAAAACAGGTCGTTTTCGCGCACAGAATTTGTTTTCGTGGAAAATTACGCGAAATTAAGTCGCGTTCAATTTTTCCGAAAGCATAAAACATGTTCAATTTACAAAGTTGTAAAAAGCTGCATCAATGATATATTTCACTTTACCCAGGATACATTAATTTTAAAATTTAATTAAATATTATTTAATTTTAATTATTTAACTAATACTATCAATATAAATATGGACATTGGAAAATTGATTCAATGTATCGGATAACATAAATCTATATGGAAAGTAGGTGATAAATATATAGTAATGAGATACAGAGGGTAAAAGATATTGCTTTTATAGTCAGTATTTTTAAAAGATTTAAAACAATAATTTAAATTTTACTTTCTTTGTAAACAGTCAAAGGTCAATATGCCAAAACGCTATAGTTTATGTCTGCATACCGCTTAATATGCAAATATCCTAAAAGCAGATTGTGGAATTTTTATTGATCTTACATTATTATTGTTATAAAAAAGAATGATAAATCAAAACTTTACGAATTACACACTTTTTGGTTTATTTAAAATAGAAATATTTAAATATCTACAAGAGAAACAAAATGAATTCTATTAAATTAATAAAAAATATATTATTTGCTATAAAAAATAATACAAATGAAATTATGCAATTAAATGAAATCGCCTACAATTCGTATTAGATAACATAATTCAGAGATTAATTATTACTGGGGGTGAAAGGGCAAAGGTCAATACGAGCATCAATGGGGCCAGGGATCAAGGCAATCGCTAACCCGTTGCTACGGAAAATGTCTGATTGTCGTAGATTTCTTGACCCTTGTATCGCGTAACGTAGTGCAGACGGATGAGGTAATCAGTAGCGGGGTCCAGATTGTTCCAGGAGTGACCGGCGCTGGAGCCAAATTGGTGGACACATCGTTAATCGCAATGAAAAAAGTGTGATCGACGAAATTACAGACGCTGCGAATGATAAGCAAAGGTCGAATATGAATATTAATAAATACGCACATTTACACAATTACTCGACACAATTACAGACGAAATGACCCGAGAGGTCAAGAGGACACCAACGTGCCGTTGCCGACCGCGGCCGCACCGGACGAGCCGTTGGCCGCGGGGTCGATGGAGACGAGCAGTTCGCTCCAGACTCCCACCAGGGGCGGCGACCACGCGACGGTCAGCGAAATCGACGAATGCGCAGCGATGCGGAAATCTCTGGCGGGGGCATGACCTAGCGAAGGGCGTTGCTTTAATGCGTTAGACTAAATAAGAACGCCGAAGGGGTGAATAAGGTTAACACTATATTAATAATTCTTAACATCTAGATTTCTATACTCGTGAATCATTCTTAAGGTAAAATTGCCTTCGTTTGAGATATTTTTTTTTAATTTCAACTTAATTTAAATAATATTCATATATACAAATATCAAAATATATAAAGTTAAAAATTGATATATATATACATACAAATATATATTGGTTTTATAACCTTCGTAATGAATAGATACGTTTTTGTACGTAAAGAAAATACGTGTTATATACTTACGAATATTACTTGGATCACACAGATTCGCATAAGAATTACAAGTACATTAATAAATAGTTTGACATAAATCAGGGTTTATTTAAGGTTAAGGTTGAATACAAAACAGATCTTGTGAGTTAGGTGTATCATTTTTGAACAATCACTATTTGAAATATTCTCTATACATATAATTATTGACATTTGGCTTTTTACCTTTGGAATTGTATTATTTTATTATAAGCAACTCATTTCACTATACTTTATATGAAATCCATATTTATTGTATTTGTATTATATTGATCCTATCTATAATTTTTATAATATTATATTTTAACAAGCATGTATTATAATTATACTATTTTACTATTTTCAGAATTACATTTAATTGTATTGCATTTATTTCTTATTATACAATCCGCAAAATTCACATGAAATGAATCAATCAGAAACCTGCCGACAATAAGCAGATAGAAGTAGTATGTGAGCTTAAAGGTGAAAAAGAAGAATGCATTAAGATTTAAGATTTCGATACTGCTAAAAGGTCAGGTATAGCAAACATTACCATTGGTAATTAAATCAAAGAGAACGGTCATCTATACAATGAATTTTGAAACCAAATCCATAGACCAGTTGATAGATCATGTTCGAGACTCAGTTCTATTCACTCATCCGCATATTCGGGAAGGACATCTTCCTCAAACTAAAGATATCGTAAAACAATTCTGAGAGTCGAGGGAATTGGGAAATCAACGGGAGATTTTGCAGCTATGGAGCGGATAATAATATAGCAACCTACGGTGAAAAGAAAGTCGCACAATATTAATCCATGAAAAAAGCTACTATCGATGTTATAATTCTTAAGTAATTCTGGCGATTTTCTGCAGCCACTACATTTAATAATTGATTATCTAAATTTGACAGATGTTTGTATTAAGAATTAGATTTATGTGTCATTTGGCTTGACTCGAGCAAATCATTTGCTAAATTCCTTATAGAAAACTGTATTAGCCATTTGATAGATTACTTATCTCGGCAATTATAAATTATAATAATAGACACATATATTCAAAATGTATTGATGACTCATCATCCATCTCTCTAGAATATGGTATCATGCAAAACGATGGTATTTCTTCTATCACTTTTTAATCTTACGTCAAAAAAAGATATAACAACAAACGCGGAAGATTCTGCAATCTTTCCTCACCCTCAGAATGATATTACAAATTGCCTGGACGCAATAAACGAAACAGAAAAAACCACGTAGCTCAATCAGTTTATGTTAAAGGTAGTTTCGAGAAGTCATATTTTTCACAAGCCTACAAAATGATTGCAAACTTGGTAAATCAGAAAACGAAATATATTTTGAAATGGTTTCAAATGATTATTCTTTAGAAAGAGCCGAACGAATAAACAATATTCTGATATCAATGAAAACTGTAATGCAGGGAGTACTTTTCTCACGTTAGAATATTGATATTAGTGAATAAACAGCGAATAAGGATCTTTAGACAACATCCGCCTTAACCCCACAGATACAGAAATAGCTGGTATAGAGTTGGTATAACTGGTATAGAGGTGGTATAGAGTTGGTATAGCTGGTATAGAGGTGGTATAGGGTTGGTATAGCTGGTACAGCTGGTATGCCCTCATAGTTAATAGAAACCATAAACCAAGCAACTAACTCATATTCGTATTCGTATTTAGAAAACATAGTGAAAGAGAATATTGAACTCAGATAAGAAATTCCTCCAAATCAAACTTAAATTGCATGTCTTAATAGTAATGTATAGGTGCCCTAATAGTAATATGTAGGTGCCCTATAGTAATTTATAGGTGCCTTAATAGTAATGTATAGGTGCCCTAATAGTAATGTATAGGTGCCTTAATAGTAATGTATAGGTGCCTTAATAGTAATGTATAGGTGCCCTAATAGTAATGTATAGGTGCCCTAATAGTAATGTATAGGTGCCCTAATAGTAATGTATAGGTGCCCTAATAGTAATGTATAGGTGCCCTAATAGTAATGTATAGGTGCCCTAATAGTAATGTATAGGTGCCCTAATAGTAATGTATAGGTGCCCTAATAGTAATGTATAGGTGCCCTAATAGTAATGTATAGGTGCCCTAATAGTAATGTATAGGTGCCCTATAGTAATGTATAGGTGCCTTAATAGTAATGTGTAGGTGCCCTAATAGTAATATGTAGGTGCCCTATAGTAATTTATAGGTGCCTTAATAGTAATGTATAGGTGCCCTAATAGTAATGTATAGGTGCCCTAATAGTAATGTATAGGTGCCTTAATAGTAATGTATAGGTGCCCTAATAGTAATGTATAGGTGCCCTAATAGTAATGTATAGGTGCCCTAATAGTAATGTATAGGTGCCCTAATAGTAATGTATAGGTGCCCTAATAGTAATGTATAGGTGCCCTAATAGTAATGTATAGGTGCCCTATAGTAATGTATAGGTGCCTTAATAGTAATGTGTAGGTGCCCTAATAGTAATGTATAGGTGCCCTAATAGTAATGTATAGGTGCCTTAATAGTAATGTATAGGTGCCCTAATAGTAATGTATAGGTGCCCTAATAGTAATGTATAGGTGCCCTAATAGTAATGTATAGGTGCCCTAATAGTAATGTATAGGTGCCCTAATAGTAATGTATAGGTGCCCTAATAGTAATGTATAGGTGCCCTAATAGTAATGTATAGGTGCCCTAATAGTAATGTATAGGTGCCCTAATAGTAATGTATAGGTGCCCTAATAGTAATGTATAGGTGCCTTAATAGTAATGTATAGGTGCCCTAATAGTAATGTATAGGTGCCCTAATAGTAATGTATAGGTGCCCTAATAGTAATGTATAGGTGCCCTATAGTAATGTATAGGTGCCTTAATAGTAATGTGTAGGTGCCCTAATAGTAATGTATAGGTGCCTTAATAGTAATGTGTAGGTGCCCTAATAGTAATGTATAGGTGCCCTAATAGTAATGTATAGGTGCCTTAATAGTAATGTATAGGTGCCTTAATAGTAATGTATAGGTGTCTTAATAGTAATGTGTAGGTGCCCTAATAGTAATGTATAGGTGCCTTAATAGTAATGTATAGGTGCCCTAATAGTAATGTATAGGTGCCCTAATAGTAATGTATAGGTGCCCTAATAGTAATGTATAGGTGCCTTAATAGTAATGTATAGGTGCCTTAATAGTAATGTATAGGTGCCCTAATAGTAATGTATAGGTGCCCTAATAGTAATGTATAGGTGCCCTAATAGTAATGTATAGGTGCCCTAATAGTAATGTATAGGTGCCCTAATAGTAATGTATAGGTGCCCTAATAGTAATGTATAGGTGCCTTAATAGTAATGTATAGATGGTTTGTGCGTGGAATATCCTCTACAAGGAAAGGTTGCAAGATTTTACAAGAAATAGCTCAACAATGTCACATTTGAGAGGCATATCTATCTTTGGTCTAATTCATTAATACATATATATAATATATAGGCTAAATTACTATTTGGTTATCTTTCTTTGTAGTTACAGATAATGAATTTAAGAAATAACAAAGTCCCATTTATCATTTCTGCAGAATTGAAAAATCTAAAACTAAAAATTACTATTATTTAATTATTATTATTATGATATAGAAAATAATATGAATGCTAGAATTAAAGAAATCAAAGGAGTGTGACATCATAGGCTATCTAGTAACTATCCTAGAAGGTTACAAGGGACTTGTGGTCATCCATAAACGGGAATTCCAGGAGCTATTTGAATGAATTTAGAATAAGATTATATGAAAGGTGCAATTGAAAACTTCAGCTACCCGGGCATTGAATTGCTTTTACAGAATTGTATGACATTTATCATATAATTCAATTAAGACACTTAATTTAAGACACTTAATTAAGACACTTAGTTCAATTAATTTTAAATATCATCTCTATGAGCTATATATATATATATATATATATATATAATATTCATATTGAATAATATGCTTAAAACTTTGGTATATATATAATATAAATAATAATATATATAATATATATCTTAATGCTAAATAATATGGAGGAGAGGTAGTGATATTATATAATCTTAATTTAAACAATGATCTAAAATAAAAGACAAACTTAAAATGATATCTCCCTGGAATACAATACTGGTGTTGCCAGATGGGTCAATGAGAGTCAAGGTCAATGAGTAACCAGCTCCAGGGATGAGACCTTCCACGGGTGGAATTAGACTTCCATTGGAGTTGAGAACTTTTAGGGGTTAGAGATATGGCTAGGTTAAGGTAGAGGGGGAGAGGAAGAGGGAGGGAGAGAGAGTGAGTGAGTGGAAGGGAGAGGGAGGATGAGGGAGGGAGATAGAGGGAGGGAGTGGGAAGGAGAGGGAGGATGAGGGAGGGAGGGAGAGGGATATGGAGGGGGAGAGGGAGTGGGAGTGGGAGTGGGAGTGGGTAAGTGAGAGGAAGAAGGAGAGGGAGAGGGAAAGTGAGGGGGAGTGGAAGAGGGAAAGGAAGAGGGAGGGAGAGGTAGATGGAGGGAGGGAGTGGGAGGGAGAGGGAGGATGAGGGAGGGAGGGAGAGGGAGGGAGTGGGAAGGAGAGGGAGGATGAGGGAGGATGAGGGAGGATGAGGGAGGGAGGGAGAGGGATATGGAGGGGGATAGGGAGTGGGAGTGGGTAAGTGAGAGGAAGAAGGAGTGGAAGAGGGAAAGGAAGAGGGAGGGAGAGGTAGATGGAGGGAGGGAGTGGGAGGGAGAGGGAGGATGAGGGAGGGAGGGAGAGGGATATGGAGGGGAGGGATATGGAGGGGGAGAGGGAGTGGGAATGGGAGTAGGAGTGGGAGAGGGAGTGGGAGTGGGTAAGTGAGAGGGAGAGGGTGAGGGTGATTGAGAGGAAGAAGGAGAGGGAAAGTGAGGGGGAGTGGAAGAGGGAAAGGGAGATGGAGGGAGAGGGAGGGAGGGAGAGGGAGAGAGAGGGAGGAAGAGGGATATGGAGATGGAGATGGAGAGGGAGATGGAGAGGGAGATGGAGAGGGAGATGGAGAGGGAGATGGAGATGGAGAGGGAGATGGATAGGAAGATGGAGAGGGATAGGGATAGGGATAGGGAGAGGGAGAGGGAGAGGGTGAGGGAGAGGGAGAGGGAGACGGAGACGGAGACGGGGAGGGAGAGGGAGAGGGAGAGGGAGAGGGAGAGGGAGAGGGAGAGGGAGAGGGAGAGGGAGAGGGAGAGGGAGAGGGAGAGGGAGAGGGAGAGGGAGAGGGAGAGGGAGAGGGAGAGGGAGAGGGAGAGGGAGAGGGAGAGGGAGAGGGAAAGGTAGTTCTACATACAAGAAACTCCAAAGATACCACTAACCAGATTCAAACTAACTTTCCCGTTCATTATAGTTTACCCTTCTAACCGTGTAGGGAAGTGGTGTCGATATCGGGGTTAGTCAGGTGTAAAGACAGATTAGCGGCGAGGGGCAAGGTGTTACCGGGATCGGAGACGACGAAGGCGGGGTTTGAGGGGTCAGAGGTTGTAGCGACTTCTATGGATAATACGTAAACGACCGATAACGAGGCCGAATAGAGCTGATGGGATGGAGTTCAGGGTGAGTCTATATAGGTGTGGTTGTATTATATAATTAAGTACTCGCTTTATACACGTTTTACACGCAGTCAAAGAGCTTAGAGATTCACGCGAGGTTATTTTCTATATATATATACACGCGCATATGTAAATATGCTATGTTTATATTATATATATGTACGAGACATTGCGAATGCAATCAATAATTAAACTATTAATTTCTGTATATAAATTTATATATATTACAAATCTGAGGATGTATATAATGTATTTAATAACAAAATTTACGCGAACCAAATTGGAAACCGATATTATATAACATATGTATGACATAAATAAAATGTATTGTATGATGTGCTCGTTATGAACATAACCTAGCATCAAATTTAATTAATTTATTTTAAAAAAACCACTCTGAACCATGCTCTACTCAGTCAGAAACTTGCATCATATAAAAAGAAAAGGTAACACATTAACGATTATATATTTAGTTAATTAGTGTAGTTGGGTAGGCAACTAAATGTAAACATTATAAATATAGAAGCTTGGCATCAAATTTATTTTAATTCTTAAAAAAAAATCGCACAACCAAACCCATACGCAAAGCTAAAATTATAAGTAAGGTATATGAATATATTCCGACATCAAATATATATAATTTATTCAAAAAACCCACACCTAACCAAACCCAAAAACAACCCAAAACCAAATCTAAATCTAACACTAATTCAAAAACCGAAATAAAACCTAACCAAAAAAAACCTAAATGCAAATATCATATTTATAGAAGCCTGACATTAAATTTATTTTAATTTAAAAAAATCCACATATAACTAAACCCAAACCCAAACTTAAATATTATATAATTATATTATACGAACATAGCCAGATATTAAACTTATGTTATTTTATTCAAAAAAAACTACATAAAAAAACTAAATTACAAACCTCACAGAACCATACAAAAACCAAACCCAATGCAAAAATTAGTTATCCTATATGATGGAAGTAATTGTTATAGTATTGTATTGTAGTACATTTAATATATCATATTATAACGATTAGGCATGTCTATACAATACATACATTTAAATTCATATTCAAGTTTACGCTAACATATATGTTATAGTATCTACTATAGTATACTATAGAATACTATAGTATCGCCTATATATTCGTATATAGAGATCGAGAGCGCTGCGTGATTCATCGAAATGCGTGACTCATCGTTTTTCTCGTGACTCGTCGTTTTACTAGTGACTATTCGTTTTACTAGTGACTAATCGTTTTACTCGTGACTCATCGTTTTACTCATGACTCATCATTTTACTCATGACTCATCATTTTACTCGTGCCTCTCGAATTTTAGTTTCGAAAAACTTATAAAACTATAAGGACGATTATCTCGAAACAGATATAGATATAGTATAAGAAAGGTACTGATAAATACTATATACACGATATGTAAACATGCTATGTTTATATTATATATATGTAAAATACATTATACATTCAATTATTTTTAGAATAGAGTTTATATTTTTATGATATGGATCGAAAAGTAGATCGTAAGAAAAACATGATATTTATCAAAGACTTTATAAAACAAGCTATTTATAGATTTATAGTTTAGAACATTTATAAATAAATACATGGCTAAATAAACAATAGCATGTTAAAAACTCGGTAAAAAATACATTAATCAATGGGGTAATGTGGGTTTGGTTAAGGTTAATTTATGTATAAGGTAATGCAAGCAAAAGCAATAATAATTGCATTCAATAAAATATAGGAATTGTAAAAAGATAAATCTATATGTAATAATTAAATTTAAATAATATTAATAATGTATTCATAATGTATGGATAATATTTCTCCTTTAGCAACCAGCATTAGTTATTAATAGAGCTGTCAGATAAGTGTTATAACTGCTATATTTAATCCATATTGATTATATTCGCGGATGCTGAATGAGATGGGAATTGCATTTACAATATGCACATTATTCAAGATCTTTAAACATTAATCCATACTCTCTTATGTTAATGCAAAATAGCTTTAATTGAAATCCATTGTATTAATTTGATATCCGCATAATTATATATTGTATTTGCTAGCATGTTTACACCTATACAATTATATTTATATTACAAAATGTCGAGTGAATTTGTATTTTAAACATTTGATATATTATTACATCTCTAGTTTGCTTTATTATTAAATTAGTTATAAAATTAGTTATTAAATTAAACTTTTTCTTAAGAATACATTCTGAATTAATTTCTAAAATTTATAAAAATATTTTTATACCACGTATTCACTAAATTTACTTTATTAATAGAAATTGATTACAATTTAAAGTTGAAATGTGTTGTGTAATACACAATGTGTATATTATCATTTCTTGAAAACAATTACAATTACAATTACAATAATGTACATCGAAAACATATGTACTTCTTTATATTTTGTATTGAATAAACTTTAGAAATAAAGAAAGAAAGAAAAACATTAAAAAGTGATTCATTAAATAGTGAAATTCTAAACTCGTAAAAACATATTTTGTATTATTCTGATTAAAATCACAATCACAACACAATAGCAAAATCTAAATATTGTAGATTTACCTTACAGACTATATATCCTATAGTTAAACACACGCTACTTACCACACGTAGAACACTGTAAGGCTGGGGTTAACATAATGCATACTTATTATATGTATGAATACAGATCTATTGTTATTGATTATATTATGACTTTATTTAGCAGCCAAAATGTAACCAACATATATGTATATTTATATTACTTCCACACATACACACATACACACATACTCAAATACTTACATACTCACATACATACATACACACATACACATATACTCACATACTCAAATACACATATACTCACATACACACATACTCACATAAACACATACTCACAAATTCACATACTAACATACACACATACTAACATACTCACATACTCACATACCTACATACAGACATTCTCACATACTCACATACACACATACACACATGCTCACATACACACATATTCATATACACACATACACACATACATACTCACATACACACATACACACATGCTCACATACACATATACTCACATTCTCATATACTCACATACTCACATACACACATACACACATGCTCACATACACACATATTCACATACACACATACACACATACACACATACACACATACCTACATACAGACATACACACATACTCACAAATTCACATACACACATACTCACAAACTCACATACACACATACCTACATACAGACATATATGTAAACATATATTCACATCATAACATTCTAAACTTATTTAAAACTTTCATAAACATAAACATAAATACCCACTAACAGGACATCTATATCTATTTTATTAATATCAAGATTTATTTACTTTACTCTCTATTTTACTATCTACTATCTACTATCTACTCTATTTTACTATCTACTATCTACTCTATTTTACTCTCTACTCTATTTTACTCACTACTCTATTTTACTCTCTACTATTTACTCTATTTTACAATCTACTCTACTCTCTAATCTACTTCTCTACTCTACTGCTATACTCTACTCTCTAATTTATCACACTAGTCTACTCTACTCTACTCTATAATCTACTACACTACTCTACTCTACTTTACTCTCTAATCTACTACTCTACTCTACTTTACTCTCTAATCTACTACACTACTCTCTAATCTACTCAACTACTCTACTCTCTAATCTACTACTCTACTCTACTTTACTCTCTAATCTACTCTACTACTCTACTCTCTAATCTACTACTCTACTCTACTCTACTTTCTAATCTACTACACTACTCTACTCTACTCTACTCTCTAATCTACTAATATACTCTACTTTACTCTCTAATCTACTACTCTACTCTACTCTACTCTCTAATCTACTACTCTACTCTCTAATCTACTACTCTACTCTACTCTACTCTACTCTCTAATCTACTAATATACTCTACTTTACTCTCTAATCTACTACACTACTCTCTAATCTACTCAACTACTCTACTCTCTAATCTACTACTCTACTCTACTTTACTCTCTAATCTACTCTACTACTCTACTCTCTAATCTACTACTCTACACTACACTACTCTACTCTCTAATCTACTACACTACTCTACTCTACTCTCTAATCTACTAATATACTCTACTTTACTCTCTAATCTACTACTCTACTCTACTCTACTCTCTAATCTACTAATATACTCTACTTTACTCTCTAATCTACTACTCTACTCTACTCTACTCTCTAATCTACTACTCTACTCTCTAATCTACTACTCTACTCTACTCTACTCTACTCTCTAATCTACTACTCTACACTACACTACTCTACTCTCTAATCTATTACACTACTCTACTCTACTCTACTTTCTAATCTATTAAACTACTCTACTCTACTCTACTTTCTAATCTATTACACTACTCTACTTCACTCTACTTTCTAATCTATTACACTACTCTACTCTACTCTACTCTCTAATCTATTACACTACACTACTCTACTCTACTTTCTAATCTATTACACTACTGTATTACTGATTGTATAGATTCCTACTCTACATATAATTTTTCATAGTTTTGACAGATTAAACAATTTTATATATAAACAATTTTTAGGTACAAATGTATTTATACATTTACCTCGGATATATTTATAAATACGGTTGGATGAATATCAAATATTAAAAACTATTAAAAAATGAACTGGTAGTGGAACTGTGTGAGTGATGGATTTATGTTATGAGAAAAATACTCATATGTAATATATGTAATATATATAATATATATAGTATATATAGTATATATTATATATATAGAAGAGTAATTAATACAAACACTACCTTGAATAGCATTAATACTATATAAATTGCTTAAATAGTAATTATATATAAAAATTACTTTGCAATTTATTTTATATATATACATAAATACTAATATATATATATATATATATATATATAAATATATGTATATATATATATTGTATATATATATAAATGTGTATATATTGAATCGCATAATAAGTTAGAATGCAGAATACTCCTAGACTACTAATATTATATTTAATATGGATTATATAATGTAACATTTACTAAATAAATTAATTAGCTAATTCAATAGATAAATAATTTGATTTTAGTAATTTTCCACGGTTAAAAAAAGGATATTGATAAAATTTCATTTTATAAATTCTATTATTATCATACAATATTAGTTATTATATTTACAACTATTAGTTATTATATTTACAACTATTAGTTATTATATTTACAACTATTAGTTATTATATTTACAACTATTAGTTATTATATTTACAACTATTAGTTATTATATTTACAACTATTAGTTATTATATTTACAACTATTAGTTATTATATTTACAACTATTAGTTATTATATTTACAACTATTAGTTATTACATTTACAACTATTAGTTATTATATTTACAACTATTAGTTATTACATTTACAACTATTAGTTATTATATTTACAACTATTAGTTATTATATTTATAACTATTAGTTATTACATTTACAACTATTAGTTATTATATTTACAACTATTAGTTATTATATTTATAACTATTAGTTATTACATTTATAACTATTAGTTATTATATTTACAACTATTAGTTATTACATTTACAACTATTAGTTATTATATTTACAACTATTAGTTATTACATTTACAACTATTAGTTATTATATTTACAACTATTAGTTATTATATTTACAACTATTAGTTATTACATTTACAACTATTAGTTATTACATTTACAACTATTAGTTATTATATTTACAACTATTAGTTATTATATTTATAACTATTAGTTATTACATTTACAACTATTAGTTATTATATTTACAACTATTAGTTATTATATTTACAACTATTAGTTATTATATTTACAACTATTAGTTATTATATTTACAACTATTAGTTATTATATTTACAACTATTAGTTATTATATTTACAACTATTAGTTATTATATTTACAACTATTAGTTATTATATTTACAACTATTAGTTATTACATTTACAACTATTAGTTATTATATTTACAACTATTAGTTATTACATTTACAACTATTAGTTATTATATTTACAACTATTAGTTATTATATTTATAACTATTAGTTATTACATTTACAACTATTAGTTATTATATTTACAACTATTAGTTATTATATTTATAACTATTAGTTATTACATTTATAACTATTAGTTATTATATTTACAACTATTAGTTATTACATTTACAACTATTAGTTATTATATTTACAACTATTAGTTATTACATTTACAACTATTAGTTATTATATTTACAACTATTAGTTATTATATTTACAACTATTAGTTATTACATTTATAACTATTAGTTATTACATTTACAACTATTAGTTATTATATTTACAACTATTAGTTATTATATTTATAACTATTAGTTATTACATTTACAACTATTAGTTATTATATTTACAACTATTAGTTATTACATTTACAACTATTAGTTATTATATTTACAACTATTAGTTATTATATTTATAACTATTAGTTATTACATTTATAACTATTAGTTATTACATTTATAACTATTAGTTATTACATTTATAACTATTAGTTATTATATTTACAACTATTAGTTATTATATTTACAACTATTAGTTATTACATTTACAACTATTAGTTATTATATTTATAACTATTAGTTATTACATTTATAACTATTAGTTATTATATTTACAACTATTAGTTATTACATTTACAACTATTAGTTATTATATTTACAACTATTAGTTATTACATTTACAACTATTAGTTATTATATTTACAACTATTAGTTATTATATTTACAACTATTAGTTATTATATTTACAACTATTAGTTATTATATTTATAACTATTAGTTATTACATTTACAACTATTAGTTATTATATTTACAACTATTAGTTATTATATTTACAACTATTCTAGCAATGTTCACCAGTAGATTAATATATAATTAATATAATTAATATAAATTAATAAAATTAATTTGATTAAAATTAATTAATATAATTAATATTAAATATTGTTATTAAAGATATTACAAGGAATGAAAGAGGAGTTAGAAACAATTGATTACAATAAGAACAAAAGATAGGAAGACAAAATAAACAAACACCAGAACATCATTTGATAGTTACTTTAAATTAGTAGCTTTAGATAGATATAAACAAAGATGAGTTTTATAAATGTATTCACTTGTCAATATTTAATTAGCCAGGATTTAAATAATAGATAATTGATAGTTTATTTGATAAGATAATTGATTAGATGCAATAGGTCATCTAATTGCCCGTGAAGTATAAACCATATATAATTACAATGCAACCTGTGCAATGCACATCGTACAGTGTACAATTATACCTTGTACAATTGTACACTGTATAACTGTACAAAGTATAATTATCCAATATACAATCATACAACGCTGTACATTGTACAGTGTACAGTGTACAGTGTACACTGTACATTGTACAGTGTACAGTGTACATTGTACAGTGTACAGTGTACAATATAACTGCAGCCTCCATATGAACAATAAATGACCACGCAATTAGCCTTATACTTTTATTACTCGAAATGATGATTTCAAATAGACACCCTCCATTCCGTATACGAAATGTACCAGCTGAGATATAGATATATGTTGCTCGAGCAGGGGCTATTACAGAGTGCAGGTGTGTGTGTGTGTGTGTGTTTGTGTATGTGTTTGTGTGTGTGTGTGTGTGTGTGTGTGTGTGTGTGTGTGTGTGTGTGAGTCAGATAACAATGGAGGTGAGTCAGATAACAATGGAGACGAGTCGGATAACAATGTAGACGAGTCAGATTACGATGGAGGTGAGTCAGATAACAATGGAGGTGAGTCAGATAACAATGGAGGTGAGTCAGATAACAATGGAGGTGAGTCATATAACAATGGAGACGAGCTAGGCGGAGTGTAGGACCTGACATGTAAAGCAAGCCGGCCGAACCACGCCATGAGCACGTGGTGCCGGAGTCGTGAATAATAAAGTAACTACTCGAGAAGTAACTACTCGAGAAGTAACTACTCGAGAAGTAACCACTCGAGAAGTAACCACTAGAGAAGTAACCACTAGAGAAGTAACTACTCGAGAAGTAACTACTCGAGAAGTAACCACTCGAGAAGTAACCACTCGAGAAGTAACTACTCGAGAAGTAACCACTCGAGAAGTAACCACTCGAGAAGTAACCACTCGAGAAGTAACCATTCGAGAAGTAACCACTCGAGAAGTAACTACTCGAGAAGTAACTACTCGAGAAGTAACCACTCGAGAAGTAACTACTCGAGAAGTAACTACTCGAGAAGTAACCACTCGAGAAGTAACCACTCGAGAAGTAACTACTCGAGAAGTAACTACTCGAGAAGTAACTACTCGAGAAGTAACTACTCGAGAAGTAACTACTCGAGAAGTAACCACTCGAGAAGTAACCACTCGAGAAGTAACCACTCGAGAAGTAACCACTCGAGAAGTAACCACTCGAGAAGTAACTACTCGAGAAGTAACCACTCGAGAAGTAACTACTCGAGAAGTAACTACTCGAGAAGTAACTACTCGAGAAGTAACTACTCGAGAAGTAACTACTCGAGAAGTAACTACTCGAGAAGTAACCACTCGAGAAGTAACCACTCGAGAAGTAACTACTCGATAAGTAACCACTCGAGAAGTAACTACTCGAGAAGTAACCACTCGAGAAGTAACTACTCGAGAAGTAACTACTTGAGATGTAACTACTTGAGATGTAACCACTCGAGAAGTAACTACTCGAGATGTAACCACTCGAGAAGTAACTACTCGAGAAGTAACTATTCGAGAAGTAACCACTCGAGAAGTAACCACTCGATAAGTAACTACTCGAGAAATAACTACTCGAGAAGTAACTACTCGAGAAGTAACCACTCGAGAAGTAACTACTCGAGAAGTAACCACTTGAGAAGTAACTACTCGAGAAGTAATTACTCGAGAAGTAACTACTCGAGAAGTAACCACTCGAGAAGTAACTACTCGCGAGGAAAGCGAGTTCACTTATCAAGGGTAAAGTATGGAATAGTGTAACACGAGTGCTAGCGTAGGAGGTTTCACATCTACTTTGGATAATGAATTGTAGTTGACGAATATGATTAATGTAGAACATACCGGATTAATCCATTAATCATAGAAGCCAATTATCGAGCAGACACAGTGAAAAGAGATAAATTAAAATATCTACGCCCATGTTTCAATACGTAGTGTTGGGTTGATTAAGCACTTGATTAATAATTGGGTAATCAATTAATTAACTCAATTTGCTTTGTATTCTCTATATATATAAATAAGGAAATATTAGAACTTTATACACATCATTATTTAATCGAGGCTTTAGATCTGTGTTTATTTTACATATACAATTTTAATTAAGCATGAAAGTTAATCAGATTTCTAGTGCTAATATTTAATCCGTATTAAATGCGTTATATATTACTATAATGTAATTCGATTCATAGATATTATGTAAAATAAATTAGAAGTTACTTGTATATATTTAAAAATAGAAAAATATACCAACACAATGTATAATATTTCTCAAGAAATTATTAACAATAATTTATTTCTGTTTTATAAAAATAAAGAAATAATCAATAGTTTAGTAACTAATTTCAATGTTTAATGACATAAACTACGTGAGTAGTGTGACCACACCATATTAGCAATGAAAGCCTCATTATGGGCGTTGGTACACACACTAAATTGATGACTCACCATTATCTATTGGACTAGAGACTTCAAACGAACATAACCTATAGAAAGACATTATGATTCAGTTATGACAATCTGCAGAGAGAATATTAATTATACTTCAATATTGACATGTTTTGGTGAAGATATCTATAGTCCGAGGAAATTATTATTAGTTATTATCACTTTGATTATTATTATAATTAATTATTTTCACTTCGAAACAATATATATATATATTATAATATTTAATTAACTATTAATTGATGTAGTGGATAAAAAAAATATAGAGATTGTCTCGGAAATTAATAAAATATTAATTTAGAATTGTTTGTAAGCAAATATATGTATTCTCAATAATTGATAATACAATACAATTATAATGTTAAATTAAAAAAACAATAAACAATTCATAATTGCACGTTACCTAATATAATGAATGTGATTCCCAATTTCAGTAATTTCATTATGTAACATATCGCTGCATTAAAGTTATAGGTCACATAATTAAAAAGCTGTTTGCGCATTTGAATGAGAAATAGATATGTGTAATCTCGGAATTACCTCCCAACAGTTAGTTTGCATATCGATTACACCTTGTTATGTAAGGTGGCATTATGGCCAGATGACTAGATGATTCGACCATGAGAGAGGTGGCAATCGATGAATATTTAATCAACTCGGAGGATAAATTTAGAATGTAACGCCGTTTACAGAGATAAAGTCAGCAGAGTATTGATGTTACGTTTTTTACACTTCAACAATACACAAATGAATAAATAATATTATCTTGCATTGTTGTGAAGGTTTTACCTTTGGATATTAACAATGTCTGATCTTCCCTAGAAATATTGATAATATGTTTACAAGAATTACAAACTGTTCATTTTTTTTATGAAAACTACCAAGTACTCGATTCCATTAAAGTACTTTAATTCTATTGAAGTACTTAATTATATTGAAGTGTGTCAATTCCATTTGAAGTGCTCAATTCCATTGAAATACTCAATTCTATTAAAGTACTTAATTATATTGAAATACTCAATTCTATTGAAGTACTTAATTATATTGAAATACTCAATTCTATTGAAGTACTTAATTATATTGAAATACTCAATTCTATTGAAGTACTTAATTATATTGAAGTGTGTCAATTCCATTTGAGGTGCTAAATTCCATTGAAGTGATCAATTACATTAAATACTCAATTTTATTGAAATATTAATTATATTGAAGTACTTAATTGCATTGAAGTGTGTAAATTCCATTTTAATGGATCAATTCCATTTGAAGTGCTCAATTCCATTGAAGTACTCACTACCAGGATAATAGATTGCTGTTGATTACAATTCAACAAATCTCGGAGATACCGAGGAATACAAATACTAGCATATCATAGCAAAACCGTAACATAGCAACACGGTAACATAGCAACACCGCAGCATAGCAACGCCATAACATAGCAACACCATAGAATAGCAACACCATAGCATAGCAACGAAATAACATAGCAACACCATAACATAGCAACTCTGTACCATAGCAACATTGTAACATAGCAACTCCGTAGCATAGCAACTCCGTAGCATAGCAACATCGTAACATAGCAACTCCGTAACATAGCAACACCATAACATAGCAACTCCGTAGCATAGCAACGCCGTAACATAGCAACATCGTAACATAGCAACTCCGTAACATAGCAACGCCGTAACATAGCAACACCGTAACATAGCAACTCCGTAACATAGCAACACTGTAACATAGCAACGCCATAGCATAGAAACACCGTAACATAGCAACTCCGTAACATAGCAACGCTGTAACATAGCAACGCCATAGCATAGCAACTCCGTAACATAGCAACTCCGTAACATAGCAACGCTGTATCATAACAACGCCATAGCATAGCAACACCGTAACATAGCACCTCCGTAACATAGCAACGTCGTAGCATAGCAACACCGTGACATAGCAAATCCGTAACATAGCAACGCTGTAT
This sequence comes from Osedax frankpressi, assembly GCA_964035775.1. Lineage (NCBI taxonomy): Eukaryota > Metazoa > Annelida > Polychaeta > Sabellida > Siboglinidae > Osedax > Osedax frankpressi. The sequence continues at coordinate 9,643,382 of OZ038318.1, forward strand.
CATAGCAACGCCATAGCATAGCAACACCGTAACATAGCAACGTCATAGCATAGCAACTCCGTAACATAGCAACGCTGTATCATAGCAACGCCATAGCATAGCAACACCGTAACATAGCAACTCCGTAACATAGCAACGCCATAGCATAGCAACACCGTAACATAGCAACACCGTAACATAGCAACTCCGTAACATAGCAACGATGTATCATAGCAACGCCATAGCATAGCAACACCGTAACATAGCAACACCGTAACATAGCAACACTGTAACATAGAAACTCTGTAACATAGCAACTCCGTAACATAGCAACGCTGTATCAATAATTAACAAGGATGGTGCATTAATTGCAAATCCAAACATTTCTCGTGTTTCAAGGTGCAAAACATGCATTGCAAATTGATATACTTTTACCTTTATACCTCGTATAGCATTGTATGGATTAATTTTTGGATACGAATACATAATAATGATAGTAATAGAGTAATCTATCTAAATCTATCTAAATAATTTAATAAATAGCATTATGTGTATATAATATATATATATATATATAGATTGACATTTAGTTTACTAAATATTTTGACATGCTCACAAAAATGTTACATTATAACTAACAAACATCAATAAAAAGCTATCATATAATATCAATAGATATTATTAATAGATGACTCATTTCAAGAATATAATTTTAAATGTTACATAATTACCACATATTCTGAATAATTTATAAGTGCTTGCTTATGTGAGTTTATATTATTTAATAAGTTAATTATATTGTGTAAATTTATTAAATTGAACTAAATAGTGGATATTATTTAGTGTAAACTCGAGAAAACTTAATAATATAGATGTTAAGCTTGAGTTAAGTACACAATTAGACAATGAAATGAGAGTTAATGGGGAAACTTTATTATTATAAGTATCTAATGTACATAATGGTATATATATACATTTGACTACATAGTATCTACTAGTAGTCAACCTATTACTGAGTCCGCGAGGATGTCACTGAAAATGTAACCGGTAAAAATCAGCTTTCCTTTGCAAATATTCTAGAACAGAAATAGTATCAACGGATACATTTTGATTGTGATGTAATTAGATCTATTTCGAATACAAAATATTGGCCTACTTGAATACATTTGTTCCACTGAATCCTAATGAGTTAATACTTAACATATTAAATTATTATCTATTTAGAGTATATATAAAATAATATAAATGGAATTTACTGGTAGTAAATTGGATTATTTAAATATTATATTTAAAAAATATGATTTACTATATTAAGTAATACTTCAGATACCATAAATATCTTATATTTTAAAGTTTAAATATATTAGAAAATCTATTACTTAGGTAATATATTAAATTAGTATATAGTATACATAAACTAATAAGAAATCAGATTTAAATTGCCAGCTCGATTGATTGTAAGATTATTGTACTAAAATTGACTTCACTCGGCTACTCTTTGCTTAACTTCACAGGTATTCATAATTTTAAATATTACGATAAGTCTTTATCATATTACAAAATATTAATATAAATATTTATATTTATATTTGATATAATATATATATATATAATATAAATAAATATAATTTATAAATAATATATTTATATCGATAATTAATATAATTATTAATTACACCGTGGTTAATATGAGTCACATGTCCATAGTTTGCTATCATATAGTGTCAGTTGAACTTCACCTTTGATTGGAATAGTAGAATAATTCGAATCTAATTATAATTTGTGAACACATTTGATAATACTTGTTTATGTATTTTATCATTATTATTATAAAAAATATATCTATAATTTAGAATTAAGTTAAAAAGACAGAAAATAATAGTAAGAGTATACATGAATCCATGAAATAGATTCAATTAATCCATAGATTTCTAATCTATAGACTGTCATACCAATTTCATTGATTGGCAAATATCTTATGTTACTTTTAACAAACGTTTGCACTACTGAATAACTTATAATTTAGATATATATATATAATTTAGATATAATTATTATGCGATACTTAAAAGGCTAATCTCTTATGTATTGCTTCATAAAAAAGATGTATAGACAATTCAAAACATCCATGTGTTCGAGATTGGTCGATAGAAATATTTTACCTAGGGGATAAACCTGTATCGATTTTAACCATCACCCCGGAGTCCACATGGAGTCAAGATTAACACCCTCGGGGAGATTATGCAAGACATAACATCGGCTCTCATCTCCAGATCTTCGATGATAACGTTCACCCCAGTACGCTTATCAACATCAGTCAGTTATCAAAGTATCGGACCTTATCCGAACTATGTACCGTTAACATCTAGCTTACTTTCGTAGACATGTACAGGCGTTCCCACTAAATCAATTGAATCGCATTAAGTCAAAGCTAAGCTTAACCACGAAAGCGATGTAATGTGTTCACCAGCTACAGTTAAGCTCTTAGAATTGCTTAGAATGCTTTTCAAAAACCATCAGTCATCTTAATGAATGTCAGCTATACTTTTTAGAATATCGCTATTTGATAAAAACGCACATAATATTTATATATATATAAATATAATATTATTCATCAACAGCATAAGTGTATACACACAAAAGTATACACAGTATAGTGTATTCTTTATTAATAATAATTTAAAAGTGACATGGGGCATTTATCATTCATTGACATAAGTTCGACGGACGACAAAACACTGCGTCGGAATTGATAATCACTAAATAGAGAAGGGGATACAGAATATATGTCGCGCTTTGTTCCAGTAGGCATCTTAAATTATTCATAATTTATTATAATAATATATAAATGTTAATATATTTTAAAGTTGATATTTAATGGATCACTAACCAAATATGTATAAAACTTTAACATGATATATTTTTAATCAATTTAAAAAAATACAATTTAATATGATATTAAACATGTTTATTTTGAGTAGTTAATCCACAGTTGATTTAATAATATATTTGTTCTTATCAAAATATATTTTACATCGTGATATAATATATAATACTTTATAATTTATAAAATACAAATAACACTACTAATAATTTATGGAATATAAAAGATAAAAAAGGTATTTGACATAGTTGTTCATTCAACCATGGAGAAATTTGTTTATACAGTTAATTTTAAATATAATCGCTAGGTCGATCTAAAGATTTACAATAATCTTGGTTTGATATACGATAAATAATAGAAAACATCCAATGAAAATACTATACTAGATCGAGTATTTAATTATTATTTAACTAGTATTTATTTGTATTAAATTTGTATTTATAACTTTTATTAATATTTATTTATATTAAAGTATTTATTTTGTATTATAATTATACCTATTAGAAATAACATATTGGCGTTTGATTTTATTTATATACATAATTTGTATTTATAAATATGTTTTAAATAAAAAGGTATGCAATACATATTATATTTGTTTATATATATATATATATATATAAGAAAGTTATGTTCTATTTTCTATTTATATCAATGCACTAATTTAAAAAGCCATTGTTATGTTGATTTTATATTGCGAATGATCTCTCTCTCTCTCTCTCTCTCTCTCTCTCTCTCTCTCTC
>OZ038318.1:9647188-9729071 GCA_964035775.1 Osedax frankpressi
GAACAGAGTAGTGCAATAATTAATTCAGACAATATTTTTATTCTGGATACCGGATACTGGCTATATCTTGTTTTTCTTGAATTGATCTCTACTTCCCGTATTTAAGATTATGACACCCAAATGTCGCATTTGGGAATTTGGAAGTGTGAATACTGATTTGACTTGTATGATACTTAAAAGAAAGGAATTATTCAATAACAATAAATAAGTTATTTTCCAATTCAATTTCCAATCATAGGCAAATACTATTACATGTTTTTCAGTTATCTTTAATAGAGCGCCTACTAATTTTCTCTATATTTAAATCTACTTAATGTAACATTAAATAACTCAATAAATATAAACTACCAACTTTTCAGAAAATATAAAACTATATATTGACTTTTCCACATGATGAAATATTTATGAATAATGGTATATACCATTATATATCATTAAATATGAATTATTATTAATAATAATAAAATTTATAGATTTATAATTTTCAAAAATTGTAAACTACTTGGACATTACATAACAAAATTAATAATAATACTTATACATACTATGGATATATACATTAATTAATAAATCTTTATTATTATTGATCAAAGATAAGTACATTTAATAAATATAAAAGGTAGATGATGCTGTGAACTTTGCTATATTGTTTACAAATAATTGTATGAATTATTTTTTATAATTTTCATGTCTTTGTGGTTCATATATGGTTCATATATGGTTGATTATTTAATATAGATAGTGGATTGATATAAATAGAACTCTATAACTAATTACTGATTTAAATAGAACAATAAAATAATATGCAGAAAATGCATATTTATTTTCAATATAAAATTTTTCATACCATATATATGGAATAAACTTAAAATAACTAAAAATATTAGCATATTTAATTATACTAGATATAATAAGAGTTAATATGATATATTGGTTTAAAATTTAGATTTCAAATTTAGCCATAGCTTAATTTTAGCATAAAACTATAGTTTGTATGTATATTTGTAAATGTATATTTTTAGACTCTATATAGAATAATTTATAAATCGTATATGATAATATAATTATTACATATAAAATATATTTTTATGCAATATCATAATATATAATTATTCAATTATTTAAATTGTATATTAAAATTCAACACTTTATATTAGCGCGAAATTTAAATTTTTTATAAATATTCGTAAAATATATTTTAATTTACATTCGTATATATCGGTATACAGTATCTAATATCATTTTTACCAATACAAATAGTATAGATAGTGAAAATATTAATACAGATAGCAATAATATTTTAATAACAAAATAATCCACGAGGAAGATTTTATATTATATAAAGAGGTTATAAATGAATATGAAATTAAAACGGAGCAACATTATTTATTAAGAGATACTTATACATATAGCGCAATTCCAAGAGGTATCAAATTTGAAATTTATTTATTATTAATATATATATAAATTTTTGAATACATTTTAGTTAATTAATATAGTATAATATATTTATAATTATATATGCATTAATTTTAATCTATATATAAGATTAATTTAATCAATAAATATAATATATATCCTGTTAATTTATTTATCATTATTAGTTAGATTAACAGCTGAACTAATACCAGGAGTATTGTTGAAACATCCTTTTATTAATAAAACGGTGATTTATCATTGTCATTATAGTAAAAATAAAAATGAAAATAAAATGATAAAGTTATACAATGATAGGTATGAAAAATTGAAGGTGGTAGAATAAAAACCAGATGTATTATATAATATTATTGACACATATTCTATATTTAATAGTTAGATGATCCAGTTGCAATTAAAAGGCGCAGGTATTTACAACCGAGAAGAAGTGTAACTGCAAATCAAGAATAATTATTAAATTATGTAAAATATTCGATAGAATTCAGGTGAAAATAATTTTTATAATATAATGCATATTTAATATTTATAAAAAATAATGATATATATATATATATAGCTGTTATATATATATATATATATATATATATATATATATATATAACAGCTAAATAAAAACCCGTCTAGATATTTTTCACATAAGCTTATATCAGATATAAAAACAAATAGCGATTTTAATTTGATTATTATTATTATTCCAAATAATAATATGTATAATCATTATATCGGAAAAATTATTTAGTTTATCTACAAACAACATTGTAAGTTATTTAAAAAGAATTGTGTATTGCGTTTGTATTATAATTAATTTCAAAATTAATGCTATTAATGTAATGATTATGTAATGAATTAACCATACATTATTGAACTGTATATGTTATTTATAATTTTATAACTTATTACAGATTAAATACTCAGGAAATCCTTTGGATACTGGAATCAAAAATATAACAAAGGAATGTATTGAGAGCGGAGTTTGTAGGACAAATGAAACAAGGGGCCATATAAAAGGATTCAAAATTAAATAGGGTACTAATTTGGTCATAGATCTATGAACCAGAATTATAAAGATATTCAAAATTTGTTAACGAATTTATATGCTTGATCAGAAATTAAAAAATAGTAAGGACAATATATAATTAAAATATATGTTAGTTACATATCTAGTATATAATTATTAATACAAATTATATATTTTAAATAATAAAAATATATAAGTGTAACTTACAAAGATTGTTATTATTTTTTTTCCAAATTATTCCTTAATTTCAAAGCAATATATATATATCATATTTATATGGTTTCAAAAGATGATAAAGTATAGGCAGGTGTTGTTGTAAATCTCTACTGGATAAGAGAGGACAGGTTTTTTTCATAAAAACAAATGAAAATGTATCAATGACATATTTTCAAATGTACCTATTAAACAGGTATATAACCTATAATAGTTAATATATGATTAATAAAATGATACAATAATATAGATAATTGAAAAATCATTAACAGATACGGGAAAGATATTATATGTATCGATGCTATATAATACAACACGAAATGCACTTTCACTATTTTTTCTTGCTGTAAAAACGAAATATTGGATACAGTGTGGTAATACAATTGCTTATACATAATGCATCTATTGTATTACTGAAAGTATAATTTTCAAAATTATTTTTTATCAAAATTTAATGGATACTTAAATTTAAATATATATGTTTAATATATTTTTCAAGACTAAACTATATTTTAACGTGGATGAATGAAAACAAATATAGGTTAAATCCTACATATATAATGACTGATTTTTCAATTGCGGAGATAATGGCATGTCATAATATATTTTCGGGTTAGGCATACAAATTTATATTATTATTTAATGATTATTACATTTAATATTATTACAAAATTATATTAATAAATTATTATTATAATCATATTTCAATAGAATCCATGCAATTTCCATCGCGAACAAAGTTGGAAAAGGTTGTTGTCAAAAATAAGTAATGGGTTATCTGATCATAAAATAGAGATATTAAAATTACTAAGGAATATTGCAAAAACACAAACAATTGAGATACAATTGAATGCATTTTTTTTAGAAATATCTCATATATGGATAGAAAACGATAATTTACAAATGTATATCAACAAGACTTGCTTTCCACATTATAAGGTAAATTATTTTGAAAGAAGGCAATGTTATTTTTGTTTTGAAGAATATATGTTTTGCCTGTTACAAAAATTGTAAATAATTCAAATGCACATTTTAATTTATTTTATTTAAATAATTTATAAAAAATGTTTACATTTATTTTTAATTAATATAGACGCTGAATATTATGATGAAAATTGGTCAAAACAAAGACTTGACAATATATTACCATTATATATTATAAAAAGCTTTACTAAAGTATATACATATATTATAGTTACATGTTAAACGATAATATGCATGGTTAGTTAAGACCATTGAAAGTGAATTTATATTATTCACAGGTAATATTTTATTATTATTGATTATTACATGATGGTAATAGATATACCTCAATAATAAAGTAAGTATATTTTTGAAATTATATTACTTGCATAGTTAATATAGTCATACGTCGTTATATGTAAGGATCCATAATATGACATAAGAATACAATATTTCAAAATGTGATGTATGCTATTTAAAGGTATATTAAAATTATAAATACATGTCAATTATAGTAATTAATACTAATTTCAAATATCTTTTATTCATTTAGGATATCCGATAACACGTGTACTTTTTTCATTGGAATATGTTTCACGTATATGTTCTAATAAAAAATTACTTTTAAACAAGTTAGAATATTAATAATACATTTTTAAAGAATTTATAGACTCATTACTATTCACGCTTAAAACTTATTTTATATTTCATTCAAATAATTATTTATGAGGATTGCATCAAAATTCGAATGGAATTCAAATCAGAATTACTGAAGAATTTATTCAATATAAATAAAACTGTCATGTAAATTAATATATTAGTACATATAATATATATTATCTTATTAAACTATTCAGTATAACCATATATGTATTGCGATATAGTTGTATCCTAATTATATTACAATTAATTAAATTATCGTGTTTACAACAAATTGAAAAATATATATACAATGTTGAATATACATAATAATATAATTTTATATTCGATGTATAATCGATTAATAAATGAAAACTTAAAAAATAGATATATTTTAAAGTTTATATTATAAATTTACCAAATACGTTGAGCAAATAGTATTAAAATATAATATTAAAATATTTATGATTTTAAAAATTATTTGATTGAAAATAAAATTGTTACGTGTGCACATTTTTACGTATAATCTTTATTTATATTTAATGTAATATTAGATTATTATAAAATAATAAATATCGTGGATATATTATTTTTAAAAGGTAATATTTATGTTTAATGAATGGCATGTTTAGAATCATCATACTGAAATCTAGAATATTATAATATTGTATTTATTTTATTGGTGTAATAGAAAATATATAGAATACAATATCTTTAGTTTAGTTTTTAAATTTTGTTAATAATTTTCATGCATTATATTATAGTTAGTAGTTTCTTGTACTTTTAAGAATATTTAAAATGTATTTAATAGTATACGAAAGTTGAAAATAACATTAATCAATTTTATAATCCACATTTCTGAGTGATGACAATATGGTAAATTAAGGGAATGACTATTGATTGCCGAAAACTTATTATCAAAAATTGTGAATTGTTTAATTTTTACAACCAATTAAAAGTATTGATATTTTATATAAATTTTAATATAAAATATTCGAAAGATATATAAAACGATGAATATGTTGATAAATGACAAATTAAAATAAAAATTTTAAAACCCCTTTATTATTAGATATTTATAATATATGAGCGTTTGATAAAAAATAGAATGAATTATATAAACATATTAACTGAGTTTGTGATATTTCAAATCATTTTATTATACTCCTTAATTATTTTCAATATAATACATTTATTATTTTAATATTTTTTTATTTATTTATAATTATAAATACGTGATTGGTTAATTTTGAATGGCTGTTAAATGTAAACATTACAAGTTTTTCGTAATCAATTAACATTTCTGTAAATTAAATATATCCTTAATTGTGCATAAATGCAAATCTGCATAAATTAAATATAAAATATTATTTATTTATAACATACTATTTTTTATGAATGTTTATAATTTATTTTGGTCATGGATTATAATTTTCAATTAAAAAATAGATATCTATGATTTTAATTAAAAGATAAAAATAATAATGAAAAGTAACAACATAGTTACTGTTTATTTTTTGTGGTTGTTAAGCTGACTGATATATCAAACACGCCGAGTTAAAAAGATGGATACACTATCAACTTTCCAAAGTATTCTGATATTATGTATACTTATATTGCAAACATATACTTTCGACTATGCCAAAGACCACCCGCATTCTCATAAAGTTAATTTAATAATTATGAATTTATAATAATTTATTTCTACATCGTTATCAGATTATTTCTTAAATAATAATATAAAATAGATTATATAATTTAATTTGCGATGCTTTAAATTGATCTACGTGTTTCTATCTCTTCCAGAATCATTTATAATATGTTATATTCAAATTAACCGCAATTCAATCATTTAACCTCTTCGAGTAACATTTGTAAAGATTATTATTTTTTATTATTGTATCCATAGATTTGGATTCTAGATTTTTATAAACCTAGTTCAAAATTATGTTCTTGTTACTAATTATTTGAAAGTATATGTTGGATATACATTTAGTTGCATAAAAATAAACAATATTCTGGCATATATATATATACACACACACAATTATACTGTATAAATTGTAATTCCTAGAATATTCGATGCGCTGATATTTGTATATACTGTAGTATATACAACATGTGGTTAATTAATTATACACAATTATTCATAATTATCGAATTGATGTTGTTGCGGATTAAAACTTTAATTTATGATTATATAATGAGCCAACACAATTGTAAGAATGCATCATAAACAAGAATATAATATATATACAAACTATAACCATATATACTTATTCCAGTCCATAACTACAACTCCTGAATGACAAAGTGCATTTTGTATCCAGGGCGAGCCGGAAGCTGCCAAGGAAGGTGGAACGGGAACGCAAGAGCAAAGAAGAAAGCAGCTCTACGCGGCCAAACATCAACAGGACGAGGAGCAAGATTTGCGCGAGCAAAGTAAACGCTTACGATCCAGGCAGGCGAAACAAAAAGAAACAGAAGCTGAAACCGTGGACGACGCCCTGCCGAAGTGGATGGAAGAGGACGATTCGATAAAAAATTCGATGAAATCCATATACAACACCGTAAATCGTAGTGCTATAGTTAATGGAACTTTTGCAGGACAAATCTGGTGGGGAATACCCGAGACTGAGGTTAGAAAAGAGATGGTATGTATAAGTTAAGGTGGAGTGTTAGATATATATATATATATATATATATATATTGAATACGATTAACGTATATATTGGGCTAGATAGGTAAATATACAATACGGGACTTCGGACACAATGTTGGTGTTACCAGATTGTGCGGATGGTTTTATAAACCGGAGTATGTTACAAATAGATTGCAATTACAAATATAGATATAACTCAATGCTTGACCATGTCCGCAGTCTAGTTATAGTTGTGGTCAGTACTATATCACCGCTGTGTTTCTATTGATAGCAATGGTGTATATATTAAAGTGTATATATATGATAGGTAGATATATATGTTTGGTAGGTTTAGGTGAAAACATCTCTAATTATTTGCAATACGTGATGAGTATATATAATCTATATATGTACTATATAGTACACATAGTAGTGTACTAGGTAACTAGATTACCGTACGATAATCTCACATTCGTAGCTGTTGCATATATAGACTATAGTTCTAATATAATCATTATTATTGCACATCTCTATTGCGTAACCGTAGCATATTGTACTGCCGCCTCAATATTACCAACTTACCACTTATTGCTTAATTTACTTGCTATTGTGAAACCGACATATCGGAACGTAATACCTTACGTCATCGCATATCTAATCCTATTAGGGAGTAGATGCCAACAACAACTTCGAATTCGTCAACAACGTAATAGAAAACCTAGTCGATCGTTTCGACGTGATTAGTCTCGAATATGGTGCCAGTGTATTGTTGAACTCCAAGGTACGGAGAAACGATAAGCAACAACTAACAGGTAATGGCGTAGTGGTGTCACGGTGTGCGGTGTGCGGTGTGCGGTGTGCGGCGTAACGGTGTGCGGTGTGCGGTGTAACGGTGTGCGGTGTAACGGTGTGCGGTGTGCGGTGTAACGGTGTGCGGTGTGCGGTGTAAAGGTGTGCGGTGTCACGGTGTGCGGTGTAAAGGTGTGCGGTGTCACGGTGTGCGGTGTGCGGTGTGCGGTGTCACGGTGTGCGGTGTGCGGTGTAACGGTGTGCGGTGTAACGGTGTGCGGTGTAATGGCGTAGTGGTGTCACGGTGTGCGGTGTAACGGTGTGCGGTGTAACGGTGTAACGGTGTGCGGTGTAGTGGTGTAACGGTGTGCGGTGTAACGGTGTGCGGTGTGCGGTGTAACGGTGTGCGGTGTGTGGTGTGCGGTGTAACGGTGTGCGGTGTAACGGTGTGCGGTGTAACGGTGTGCGGTGTCACGGTGTGCGGTGTAACGGTGTGCGGTGTGTGGTGTGCGGTGTAACGGTGTGCGGTGTGCGGTGTAACGGTGTGCGGTGTCAAGGTGTGCGGTGTAACTGTGTGCGGTGTAACGGTGTAACGGTGTGCGGTGTAACGGTGTGCGGTGTAACTGTGTGCGGTGTCAAGGTGTGCGGTGTAACGGTGTGCGGTGTGCGGTGTGCGGTGTCACGGTGTGCGGTGTAACGGTGTGCGGTGTAACGGTGTGCGGTGTAACGGTGTGCGGTGTAACGGTGTGTGGTGTCACGGTGTGCGGTGTAACGGTGTAGTGGTGTCACGGTGTGCGGTGTAACGGTGTGCGGTGTCACGGTGTGCGGTGTAACGGTGTGCGGTGTAACGGTGTGCGGTGTGTGGTGTGCGGTGTAACGGTGTGCGGTGTGCGGTGTGCGGTGTAACGGTGTGCGGTGTCAAGGTGTGCGGTGTAACGGTGTGCGGTGTAACGGTGTGCGGTGTAGTGGTGTAACGGTGTGCGGTGTAACGGTGTGCGGTGTAACGGTGTAACGGTGTGCGGTGTGCGGTGTAGTGGTGTCACGGTGTGCGGTGTGCGGTGTGCGGTGTAACGGTGTGCGGTGTAACGGTGTGCGGTGTAACGGTGTAACGGTGTGCGGTGTCAAGGTGTGCGGTGTAACGGTGTGCGGTGTCAAGGTGTGCGGTGTGCGGTGTGCGGTGTAACGGTGTGCGGTGTGCGGTGTAACGGTGTGCGGTGTGCGGTGTAACGGTGTGCGGTGTAACGGTGTGCGGTGTGCGGTGTAACGGTGTGCGGTGTCACGGTGTGCGGTGTCACGGTGTGCGGTGTGCGGTGTCACGGTGTGCGGTGTGCGGTGTAACGGTGTGCGGTGTAACGGTGTGCGGCGTAACGGTGTGCGGTGTAACGGTGTGCGGTGTGCGGTGTAACGGTGTGCGGTGTAACGGTGTGCGGTGTCAAGGTGTGCGGTGTAACGGTGTGCGGTGTAACGGTGTGCGGTGTGCGGTGTAACGGTGTGCGGTGTGCGGTGTGCGGTGTGCGGTATCACGGTGTGCGGTGTAACGGTGTGCGGTGTAACGGTGTGCGGTGTAACGGTGTGCGGTGTAACGGTGTGCGGTGTCACGGTGTGTGGTGTGCGGTGTGCGGTGTAACGGTGTGCGGTGTAACGGTGTAACGGTGTGCGGTGTAGTGGTGTAACGGTGTGCGGTGTAACGGTGTGCGGTGTGCGGTGTAACGGTGTGCGGTGTGTGGTGTGCGGTGTAACGGTGTGCGGTGTAACGGTGTGCGGTGTAACGGTGTGCGGTGTGCGGTGTGCGGTGTAACGGTGTGCGGTGTAACGGTGTGCGGTGTAACGGTGTGCGGTGTAACGGTGTAGTGGTGTCACGGTGTGCGGTGTAACGGTGTGCGGTGTAACGGTGTGCGGTGTAACGGTGTAGTGGTGTCACGGTGTGCGGTGTAACGGTGTGCGGTGTAACGGTGTGCGGTGTGTGGTGTGCGGTGTAACGGTGTGCGGTGTGCGGTGTGCGGTGTAACGGTGTGCGGTGTCAAGGTGTGCGGTGTAACGGTGTGCGGTGTAACGGTGTGCGGTGTAGTGGTGTAACGGTGTGCGGTGTAACGGTGTAGTGGTGTCACGGTGTGCGGTGTAACGGTGTGCGGTGTGTGGTGTGCGGTGTAACGGTGTGCGGTGTGCGGTGTGCGGTGTAACGGTGTGCGGTGTCAAGGTGTGCGGTGTAACGGTGTGCGGTGTGCGGTGTGTGGTGTGCGGTGTAACGGTGTGCGGTGTAACGGTGTGCGGTGTGCGGTGTAACGGTGTGCGGTGTGCGGTGTCACGGTGTGCGGTGTGCGGTGTGCGGTGTAACGGTGTGCGGTGTAACGGTGTGCGGTGTGCGGTGTAACGGTGTGCGGTGTGCGGTGTCACGGTGTGCGGTGTGCGGTGTGCGGTGTAACGGTGTGCGGTGTAACGGTGTGCGGTGTCAAGGTGTGCGGTGTAAAGGTGTGCGGTGTAACGGTGTGCGGTGTAACGGTGTGCGGTGTGCGGTGTGCGGTGTAACGGTGTGCGGTGTAACGGTGTGCGGTGTGCGGTGTGCGGTGTAACGGTGTGCGGTGTAACGGTGTGCGGTGTCACGGTGTGCGGTGTAACGGTGTGCGGTGTGCGGTGTCACGGTGTGCGGTGTAATGGTGTGCGGTGTGCGGTGTAACGGTGTGCGGTGTGCGGTGTAACGGTGTGCGGTGTGTGGTGTAACGGTGTGCGGTGTAACGGTGTAACGGTGTGCGGTGTAACGGTGTGCGGTGTGTGGTGTGCGGTGTAGTGGTGTAACGGTGTGCGGTGTAACGGTGTGCGGTGTAACGGTGTGCGGTGTGCGGTGTCACGGTGTGCGGTGTGCGGTGTAACGGTGTGCGGTGTAACGGTGTGCGGTGTGCGGTGTGCGGTGTCACGGTGTGCGGTGTAACGGTGTGCGGTGTAATGGCGTAGTGGTGTAACGGTGTGCGGTGTAATGGCGTAGTGGTGTAACGGTGTGCGGTGTAATGGCGTAGTGGTGTAACGGTGTGCGGTGTAATGGCGTAGTGGTGTAACGGTGTGCGGTGTAATGGCGTAGTGGTGTAACGGTGTGCGGTGTAATGGCGTAGTGGTGTAAAGGTGTGAAGTAGCGATATCACCGCGTGTCGATTGCGCGCGTCGTGGCATTGCGGTGTAGCGATGCCACGGTGTTACGTAGTGCTGCCATAGTGCTGCCATAGTGCTGAGGACTCCGCTGTGAACGGACACGATTATAAACACTTGCTTACGTTACTCATTCGACCGAGTGGTGTGTGGTGTGTGCAGTCGTAACCTTCGGGCGGTGTGAATTGGTGCCCGACATTGTGATACACGCTCACGCGAGTGGTGGTAAGTTACACCCGATCTAAAACGATATCAAATTGAGAAAACGAATAGTCTATATATGTAGAAATACTCTATCATATATGTTACAAATATTAAATTTCATTTTATTACGAAGGTGCTCAGTGTTCTTATTTCTTCTAGAAATATTTGAATTCGCGACATGTTGCAGGCATTAAAAACATTCTATATAGGAAGTACTTAGTTGTCAATTTACATTAAATCTTGCCGCGTGTGCAAATTACACCCATTAACACGCCGACAAGTATCGGCCATAACGTCCTATTCCCATTACAGGAGTGCACAACAAAATCAAGGAATACAAAAAACCGTACAGTTAGTTGCCGACGCGATTTCGTGAACGTTTGGCGATTACTTAACAATATTAATTTGTTAAGATAACTTTAATTAAAACATAACCACAATACTATTGTTTCCGGTACCCTTTGAATCTACCACCCTTAGCTTTAATGACATCGGAATATACTCCGACATTAAATCGATAATCAACACTGTTAATCTTTAGATCGTTCATTTACCCGATATTCCAACATTGACTTATTCTATCTTCTTTGACGCGAATTTATCCCGATTATTTAGTGAAAACCGTCGATATTGGTTGGGGTTTAGAGAAATTCGTGCAAGTCATCGATAACGCTACGTCAGCATCTATATTGGTTAAAAATATCGCCGATTACGCAGAGGTTATTATGCAATTTGCGCAATTGTTGCATAATTTATACTAATGTTTGCGTAATTAAATTATTTTACCCGCAATTTTCTAAAACTCGTTAAATCATTTAACGAAATTGCCAGCCTATGACAATGCATTTACATATTCTATTTCGAAGTATGCTTAAGTTAATATTTTATCGAAGTTTAATTATCTAATCCTAAAAAATATTCTAATGCAATAGGTGATTTTAAATAAATTGAATATATTGGAATATCAAATTATTGATTATGTATTCAATACGAGAAAATATAATTTTATCCAAAATAAATATATAGTTCCTAATAACAGTCCAGCGTTCATTTTAAAGTAGTGTAATTACATTACATACATTGTTGTCGTATATATATTCTTCTTTATAAATACCTACTAATATAAATATTGATATCTTGGTGTATAATGTAAATTAATTGTTATAAACATATTTCACAATTCAGTAGGAATCATTACTATGCCATTGTTTCTATTAAACTTTCATCATTAGTTTATATTATTAAACTAGGATCACTAAAAAACGCAGGTTATTCCAAAGGGGTGCATTTACATTCAAAAATTACTAATATAGATCGTTAACACTACAAGTAAAAAGGCTTAAACTATAATAGTTATTGAACTGTTAAATACATATGTATAACTATAACCCTGAAATACACCCTACACTGGCCATATCATAATGTCACAAATTTCTAATTTATTTATTTTAATTTTAGTTTACGTGTTTGAAATTAAATTTACATTTAATCCCATAATTATATATTTAGGTATATTTTCTATAAGCATTCTTTTAACATTTGTAATTCTTTGAATAATAAAATTGCAAATTTGTCTTATCGAAAAAATATAAAATTACTTTCGTTTTCTGAATTTATTGATTTTAATTGTAATAGTCCAGTTACTGGTATATGATATTTTTAAATTAAATTATAATTCTACTTAAAAAATACATTAAATATATATATTTGTAATTTATAATATAATAATTATAATTTATATATCATTTGGTTTACATTAAAAACTATATCATTATAAATACATATTTAATTTATTGTTATTCTCATATTCTCATTAGTGTTCTAACCTTTATATTGAATCAGTATTATTATTAATTATTATAAATCGATAATGTGTAGTATGTAAGTACTTCTTTATATATCATAACTTAAATTATACATAATTATTTATGATTTCATACAATGCTATGCTATTTCATGGAGTCAGTTCCAAAACACATGTATATACATACACCTCTTACAGTGTACATATAATGTACATAATGCTATAACTTATTGAGTTTTGTACCTCATTTATGCAATAATACTATTAATTGTTCCTTTGTAATGTAATATTATATTCACGATGCGTATTACCTCCACGCAACCAATACTCACACAGGACGAGGGCTGTATAGGAATAGTGATGCAGAGATTGTACAATAGCCGCAAATATGAGTTTGAACAGTTAGACATGCGCATTTTAAGAAATATTGTAATACGCCTATTGACCCCAATAATCCCCTGTTTATGGTAGATATCATCTAGAGTTTACTGAGAAATCATTCGGTTCAACTTTGAACTCCAATATATAAAATAGATTATGCGACATAATACATATTTTTGCTTATGTAACTTATGTGTATATAATATGCAAATTCTAGATATATGAGAATATATATGAGATTATATAAGAATATATGATGTTACTTATTCTTTACTTCCTACGAGGTACTTCATTATATAAGCTAATTCATTAGTCTAAAATAATTGTATATATTCCGACAGCGCTTTCTACTACATGCTTAGGATGTTAGGTGTCAAACTCAAGTCGAATGGAAAGAAACTATCTGTTCACTTGCCTTTCTTTTCCGATAAAAAGTTAGTATACTTTTCCATAAATCTTTCCTATCTTCACCCCTTGCCTCTCCCCTCCTCTCTCTATCCTTAGCTTTCCCATCACCTCTCCCCTTACCTCTCCCCTCGCTGTACAATATTCTCCTACAGGAGTGGTATCGACATTTTCATGATGTTGACGGGACTGCCCGAGGTAGATAGTTTCATTATAGAATTGAACTTCCAATCGTTAGTTTCCAATATTTGCATGAAAAGAAAGCGAATACCGAGTCTAGATGCGATAGTTTCAACTAGGTGATCGTGTGTATCTATACTTATCCTATTAATCGAACGCCCCGATTAGATACTCCCCACATCTCAAAATGATTATCATACGTTATCTCACAGTAAATAAGTCACTATATTATACGAACAGGAATTTAACTAAATATCTTTATTATACGAACAGGAATTTAACTAAATCTCTTTATTATACGAACAGGAATGTTACTAAATCTCTTTATTATATGAACAGGAATGTTACTAAATCTTTTTATTATATGAACAGGAATTTAACTAAATCTCTATATTATATGAACAGGAATGTTACTAAATCTCTATATTATATGAACAGGAATGTTACTAAATCTTTTTATTATATGAACGGGAATTTAACTAAATCTCTATATTATATGAACAGGAATGTTACTAAATCTCTATATTATATGAACAGGAATGTTACTAAATCTTTTTATTATATGAACAGGAATTTAACTAAATCTCTATATTATATGAACAGGAATGTTACTAAATCTCTATATTATATGAACAGGAATGTTACTAAATCTTTTTATTATATGAACAGGAATTTAACTAAATCTCTATATTATATGAACAGGAATGTTACTAAATCTCTATATTATATGAACAGGAATGTTACTAAATCTCTATATCATACGAACAGGAATTTAACTAAATCTCTATATTATACGAACAGGAATTTAACTAAAACTCTATATTATACGAACAGGAATTTAACTAAACCTATATATTATACGAACAGGAATTTAACTAAAACTCTATATTATACGAGCAGGAATTTAACTAAATTTCTATATTAAATGAACAGGAATTTAACTAAATCATTATATTATACGAACAGGAATTTAACTAAACCTCTATATTATACGAACAGGAATTTAACTAAAACTCTACATTATATAAACAGGAATTTAACTAAATCTCTATATTATATGAACAGTAATTTAACTAAATCTCTATATTATATGAAAATGAATTTAACTAAATCATTATATTATAAGAACAAGACTTTAACTAACTATTTATATTATACGAACAGGAATTTAACTAAATCTCTATATTATATAAACAGGAATTTAACTAAATCTCTATATTATATGAACAGGAATTTAACTAAATCTCTATATTATATAAACAGGAATTTAACTAAATCTCTATATTATATAAACAGGAATTTCGCTATATTTCCGGTTCACTGGGTGAACTACTTCTACTCACAACTGAACACCCTCAGAAAAGATAAGACATTTCCTACGATATATTTACGTTAGTCGAATCTGGTTAAATGTGGATCATTTAATCTATCTCTTATAATACATTCTTATAATAAAACTAATTATGATTAAAGTACATTTGTTTTGCCCAGTATTTTGATAATTATTAAATAATTAATATATGGTTAATAGAGTCTACTAGATACAATTGCATTTAAGATATTTTAACAAATAGCATCTTATGAATCCTCACTTAGCTTTAATAAGTCACGGTTATTTGAACTGATGTAGTTAACATTTAACTGAACAGTCACTTAATCTCTAGACACTTTCGAATTATCGATTTTATGAATTAAGTTCGTTTACTTTATGCATTTTAAAACCTAGGCACTATTTTAGTATGCGCCCGGAATAAACATTTGTAATTTTTCATGTCGCTATCGTTCACTAGAACATATCATGATTTACACGATTAGATTCATTCTTCTAGATGCGCGATAGTAATCACGCAATGGTTTTCTTATCCATCGGCGACGTAATCGGGATGCCTAGATCATGATTATTACGTAACAGGCATGAACCTGCAACCGCGCATGCTGAACACAGAAGGAGTGGTAAACCTGAAGTATATCCCCGAAAGCGAGTTAGTACCAACGCGCGTCTCCGGCGTATGCCGACATCCCAACCGAGGTCAACCGCTGACCCACCGCTGACCCACCGCACGACACGCGTGTCCAGCATGCATTCGACTCGTCGAACGAGTAACCTCGAATGACTCACGACAATATTGCGTAACAGCGAGGGCCGCGTCGAGAACCACCCCGTCACTTCGCTATGCGGTAATACACAATAATGCACTCTAAACCTGTTTTGTCGACTCAGATTTATGAAGGTGATTTCGGATGAAGAAACAAAAGCTTATTGGAATACTGAGTCCTTTCAACATGTTTTCATTCGCAGGTAAGTCGATATTACACTCTATTCTTCAATATATTTATTTCTAAATAAATCTCTATTTATTCCTATTTAATGTACGTTTATCTATTGTACATATAACTCTCTTCGTTTGTGTCTCCTTTTCTCTCTCTCTTTCACCCCTTCTTTCTCAATCAAATCACTTTCATTACAGACATGAGAGGTATTTCGTCTTCACTCAGAAGTCGGTAAGAGCCTTTCTCGATGTATTAAAGAAACACAAAGGAAAAGTAAATATATATCTTTCGTTCCGACAAGGCGGATTCTTATCCGTTCTCAACGAATTTTGACCTTTGACCTCACATAATATTATCGTCGACATATACAAATTACTCTCATATACAATTTACTGTAATATACATAGAAATCGCTATATATCTTATGATTAAAGAACTTTCTTTGCGTATAGGATCATCTCAGAAATATGTGATCGAATAAACATTTATCCTATTTTTGCGTCTATTATGTTATTGTAGTCATATTAATATTCACTAGATACAAGTAATGACCTAGAAAACTAGTAGGATATAACGAATTTAGTAAATACTTCATATATGATAAAATTATAGCAAGTAATATACTAGCAAATACGTTACGCTATTATAAAGTAATACATAATTTCTATGATATTAATCTTTGTAAAATTGCTAGTTTCAATATTAATATTCCCACGGAAATATATAATTAGCAAATTAATAATTTCCATTTAGAATTTCTGATCTTCATATTTAATGAATATTATTGCTCAGAAGAAAACCGTTATAATTATATATAAGTGGTAGTGTAAACTTCACACTATACCGTATTAAGTATATGGTAGTGTACACTTCACACTATACCGTATTAAGTATATGGTAGTGTACACTTCACACTATACCGTATTAAGTATATGGTAGTGTACACTTCACACTATACCGTATTAAGTATATGGTAGTGGTAGTGTACACTTCACACTATACCGTATTAAGTATATGGTAGTGGTAGTATACACTTCACACTATACCGTATTAAGTATATGGTAGTGTACACTTCACACTATACCGTATTAAGTATATGGTAGTGTAAACTTCACACTATACCGTATTAAGTATATGGTAGTGTACACTTCACACTATACCGTATTAAGTATATGGTAGTGAACACTTCACACTATACCGTATTAAGTATATGGTAGTGTACACTTCACACTATACCGTATTAAGTATATGGTAGTGGTAGTGTACACTTCACACTATACCGTATTAAGTATATGGTAGTGTACACTTCACACTATACCGTATTAAGTATATGGTAGCGTACACTTCACACTATACCGTATTAAGTATATGGTAGTGTACACTTCACACTATACCGTATTAAGTATATGGTAGTGTACACTTCACACTATACCGTATTAAGTATATGGTAGTGGTAGTGTACACTTCACACTATACCGTATTAAGTATATGGTAGTGTACACTTCACACTATACCGTATTAAGTATACGGTAGTGTACACTTCACACTATACCGTATTAAGTATATGGTAGTGGTAGTGTACACTTCACACTATACCGTATTAAGTATATGGTAGTGTACACTTCACACTATACCGTATTAAGTATATGGTAGTGTACACTTCACACTATACCGTATTAAGTATATGGTAGTGTACACTTCACACTATACCGTATTAAGTATATGGTAGTGAACACTTCACACTATACCGTATTAAGTATATGGTAGTGTACACTTCACACTATACCGTATTAAGTATATGGTAGTGGTAGTGTACACTTCACACTATACCGTATTAAGTATATGGTAGTGTACACTTCACACTATACCGTATTAAGTATATGGTAGTGTACACTTCACACTCTACCGTATTAAGTATATGGTAGTGTACACTTCACACTATACCGTATTAAGTATATGGTAGTGTACACTTCACACTATACCGTATTAAGTATATGGTAGTGTACACTTCACACTCTACCGTATTAAGTATATGGTAGTGTACACTTCACACTATACCGTATTAAGTATATGGTAGTGTACACTTCACACTATACCGTATTAAGTATATGGTAGTGGTAGTGTACACTTCACACTATACCGTATTAAGTATATGGTAGTGTACACTTCACACTATACCGTATTAAGTATATGGTAGTGGTAGTGTACACTTCACACTATACCGTATTAAGTATATGGTAGTGTACACTTCACACTATACCGTATTAAGTATATGGTAGTGTACACTTCACACTATACCGTATTAAGTATATGGTAGTGGTAGTGTACACTTCACACTATACCGTATTAAGTATATGGTAGTGGTAGTGTACACTTCACACTATACCGTATTAAGTATATGGTAGTGTACACTTCACACTATACCGTATTAAGTATATGGTAGTGTACACTTCACACTATACCGTATTAAGTATATGGTAGTGAACACTTCACACTATACCGTATTAAGTATATGGTAGTGGTAGTGTACACTTCACACTATACCGTATTAAGTATATGGTAGTGGTAGTGTACACTTCACACTATACCGTATTAAGTATATGGTAGTGTACACTTCACACTATACCGTATTAAGTATATGGTACTGTACACTTCACACTATACCGTATTAAGTATATGGTACTGTACACTTCACACTATACCGTATTAAGTATATGGTAGTGGTAGTGTACACTTCACACTATACCGTATTAAGTATATGGTAGTGGTAGTGTACACTTCACACTATACCGTATTAAGTATATGGTAGTGTACACTTCACACTATACCGTATTAAGTATATGGTAGTGGTAGTGTAAACTTCACACTATACCGTATTAAGTATATGGTAGTGTACACTTCACACTATACCGTATTAAGTATATGGTAGTGAACACTTCACACTATACCGTATTAAGTATATGGTAGTGGTAGTGTACACTTCACACTATACCGTATTAAGTATATGGTAGTGGTAGTGTACACTTCACACTATACCGTATTAAGTATATGGTAGTGTACACTTCACACTATACCGTATTAAGTATATGGTAGCGTACACTTCACACTATACCGTATTAAGTATATGGTAGTGTACACTTCACACTATACCGTATTAAGTATATGGTAATGTACACTTCACACTATACCGTATTAAGTATATGGTAGTGTACACTTCACACTATACCGTATTAAGTATATGGTAATGTACACTTCACACTATACCGTATTAAGTATATGGTAGTGTACACTTCACACTATACCGTATTAAGTATATGGTAGTGTACACTTCACACTATACCGTATTAAGTATATGGTAGTGGTAGTGTACACTTCACACTATACCGTATTAAGTATATGGTAGTGTACACTTCACACTATACCGTATTAAGTATATGGTAGTGGTAGTGTACACTTCACACTATACCGTATTAAGTATATGGTAGTGTACACTTCACACTATACCGTATTAAGTATATGGTAGCGTACACTTCACACTATACCGTATTAAGTATATGGTAGTGTACACTTCACACTATACCGTATTAAGTATATGGTAGTGTACACTTCACACTATACCGTATTAAGTATATGGTAGTGGTAGTGTACACTTCACACTATACCGTATTAAGTATATGGTAGTGTACACTTCACACTATACCGTATTAAGTATATGGTAGTGGTAGTGTACACTTCACACTATACCGTATTAAGTATATGGTAGTGTACACTTCACACTATACCGTATTAAGTATATGGTAGTGTACACTTCACACTATACCGTATTAAGTATATGGTAGTGTACACTTCACACTATACCGTATTAAGTATATGGTAGTGGTAGTGTACACTTCACACTATACCGTATTAAGTATATGGTAGTGTACACTTCACACTATACCGTATTAAGTATATGGTAGTGTACACTTCACACTATACCGTATTAAGTATATGGTAGTGTACACTTCACACTATACCGTATTAAGTATATGGTAGTGTACACTTCACACTATACCGTATTAAGTATATGGTAGTGTACACTTCACACTATACCGTATTAAGTATATGGTAGTGTACACTTCACACTATACCGTATTAAGTATATGGTAGTGGTAGTGTACACTTCACACTATACCGTATTAAGTATATGGTAGTGTACACTTCACACTATACCGTATTAAGTATATGGTAGTGGTAGTGTACACTTCACACTATACCGTATTAAGTATATGGTAGTGTACACTTCACACTATACCGTATTAAGTATATGGTAGTGTACACTTCACACTATACCGTATTAAGTATATGGTAGTGGTAGTGTACACTTCACACTATACCGTATTAAGTATATGGTAGTGTACACTTCACACTATACCGTATTAAGTATATGGTAGTGTACACTTCACACTATACCGTATTAAGTATATGGTAGTGGTAGTGTACACTTCACACTATACCGTATTAAGTATATGGTAGTGTACACTTCACACTATACCGTATTAAGTATATGGTAGTGGTAGTGTACACTTCACACTATACCGTATTAAGTATATGGTAGTGGTAGTGTACACTTCACACTATACCGTATTAAGTATATGGTAGTGTACACTTCACACTATACCGTATTAAGTATATGGTAGTGTACACTTCACACTATACCGTATTAAGTATATGGTAGTGAACACTTCACACTATACCGTATTAAGTATATGGTAGTGGTAGTGTACACTTCACACTATACCGTATTAAGTATATGGTAGTGGTAGTGTACACTTCACACTATACCGTATTAAGTATATGGTAGTGGTAGTGTACACTTCACACTATACCGTATTAAGTATATGGTAGTGGTAGTGTACACTTTACACTATACCGTATTAAGTATATGGTAGTGTACACTTCACACTATACCGTATTAAGTATATGGTAGTGTACACTTCACACTATACCGTATTAAGTATATGGTAGTGTACACTTCACACTATACCGTATTAAGTATATGGTAGTGGTAGTGTAAACTTCACACTATACCGTATTAAGTATATGGTAGTGTACACTTCACACTATACCGTATTAAGTATATGGTAGTGAACACTTCACACTATACCGTATTAAGTATATGGTAGTGGTAGTGTACACTTCACACTATACCGTATTAAGTATATGGTAGTGTACACTTCACACTATACCGTATTAAGTATATGGTAGTGGTAGTGTACACTTCACACTATACCGTATTAAGTATATGGTAGTGGTAGTGTACACTTCACACTATACCGTATTAAGTATATGGTAGTGTACACTTCACACTATACCGTATTAAGTATATGGTACTGTACACTTCACACTATACCGTATTAAGTATATGGTACTGTACACTTCACACTATACCGTATTAAGTATATGGTAGTGGTAGTGTACACTTCACACTATACCGTATTAAGTATATGGTAGTGGTAGTGTACACTTCACACTATACCGTATTAAGTATATGGTAGTGTACACTTCACACTATACCGTATTAAGTATATGGTAGTGGTAGTGTAAACTTCACACTATACCGTATTAAGTATATGGTAGTGTACACTTCACACTATACCGTATTAAGTATATGGTAGTGGTAGTGTACACTTCACACTATACCGTATTAAGTATATGGTAGTGTACACTTCACACTATACCGTATTAAGTATATGGTAGTGTACACTTCACACTATACCGTATTAAGTATATGGTAGTGTACACTTCACACTATACCGTATTAAGTATATGGTAGTGAACACTTCACACTATACCGTATTAAGTATATGGTAGTGTACACTTCACACTATACCGTATTAAGTATATGGTAGTGAACACTTCACACTATACCGTATTAAGTATATGGTAGTGAACACTTCACACTATACCGTATTAAGTATATGGTAGTGTACACTTCACACTATACCGTATTAAGTATATGGTAGTGAACACTTCACACTATACCGTATTAAGTATATGGTAGTGTACACTTCACACTATACCGTATTAAGTATATGGTAGTGAACACTTCACACTATACCGTATTAAGTATATGGTAGTGTACACTTCACACTATACAGTATTAAGTATATGGTAGTGGTAGTGAACACTTCACACTATACCGTATTAAGTATATGGTAGTGTACACTTCACACTATACCGTATTAAGTATATGGTAGTGTACACTTCACACTATACAGTATTAAGTATATGGTAGTGGTAGTGAACACTTCACACTATACCGTATTAAGTATATGGTAGTGTACACTTCACACTATACCGTATTAAGTATATGGTAGTGTACACTTCACACTATACCGTATTAAGTATATGGTAGTGGTAGTGTACACTTCACACTATACAGTATTAAGTATATGGTAGTGTACACTTCACACTATACCGTATTAAGTATATGGTAGTGTACACTTCACACTATACCGTATTAAGTATATGGTAGTGGTAGTGTACACTTCACACTATACCGTATTAAGTATATGGTAGTGGTAGTATACACTTCACACTATACCGTATTAAGTATATGGTAGTGGTAGTATACACTTCACACTATACCGTATTAAGTATAAGGTAGTGTACACTTCACACTATACCGTATTAAGTATATGGTAGTGGTAGTGTACACTGCACACTATACCGTATTAAGTATATGGTAGTGAACACTTCACACTATACCGTATTAAGTATATGGTAGTGGTAGTGTACACTTCACACTATACCGTATTAAGTATATGTTAGTGTACACTTCATACAATACCGTATTAAGTATATGGTAGTGAACACTTCACACTATACCGTATTAAGTATATGGTAGTGGTAGTGTACACTTCACACTATACCGTATTAAGTATATGGTAGTGGTAGTGTACACTTTACACTATACCGTATTAAGTATATGGTAGTGTACACTTCACACTATACCGTATTAAGTATATGGTAGTGGTAGTGTACACTTTACACTATACCGTATTAAGTATATGGTAGTGTACACTTCACACTATACCGTATTAAGTATATGGTAGTGGTAGTGTACACTTTACACTATACCGTATTAAGTATATGGTAGTGGTAGTGTACACTTTACACTATACCGTATTAAGTATATGGTAGTGGTAGTGTACACTTCACACTATACCGTATTAAGTATATGGTAGTGGTAGTGTACACTTCACACTATACCGTATTAAGTATATGGTAGTGTACACTTCACACTATACCGTATTAAGTATATGGTAGTGGTAGTGTACACTTTACACTATACCGTATTAAGTATATGGTAGTGGTAGTGTACACTTTACACTATACCGTATTAAGTATATGGTAGTGGTAGTGTACACTTCACACTATACCGTATTAAGTATATGGTAGTGGTAGTGTACACTTCACACTATACCGTATTAAGTATATGGTAGTGTACACTTCACACTATACCGTATTAAGTATATGGTAGTGTACACTTCACACTATACCGTATTAAGTATATGGTAGTGGTAGTGTAAACTTCACACTATACCGTATTAAGTATATGTTAGTGTACACTTCACACTATACCGTATTAAGTATATGGTAGTGTACACTTCACACTATACCGTATTAAGTATATGGTAGTGGTAGTGTACACTTCACACTATACCGTATTAAGTATATGGTAGTGGTAGTGTACACTTCACACTATACCGTATTAAGTATATGGTAGTGTACACTTCACACTATACCGTATTAAGTATATGGTAGTGTACACTTCACACTATACCGTATTAAGTATATGGTAATGTACACTTTACACTATACCGTATTAAGTATATGGTAGTGTACACTTCACACTATACCGTATTAAGTATATGGTAATGTACACTTTACACTATACCGTATTAAGATGATCTGATAATTACATTGTTGACGAATTATTCGACTTATGAACATTTATTATATTAAAGGCAACGATTTGATATTTCTTTTCGAACCAGGCTCGCCATCCAGCCCTGCCAGCCATTTCATGGTTTTAGATCTCGACGAAGGTTCCAGAAACGGCAAGAAACGTGGCGAAGGCGGTTTCAACCTGTTCCGAACTTGCTTCATAGCAGTCCGACCGTTGTATCCTCGACTCAGTGGAGGACTAGGCGCGTCCACGTGATCTGTCGCGATCTCCGCTATCTCATTGTTGGCAGGCTGACGAGAATTTCTGATAGAGGACCTACTGTTCTTTGGTACGGGTACTTGCATTCCTCTTTCGCTGGTTACTTTCTTTACAGCTGTGGTACCACATAAATAAATAATATCAATTAAATGTATAACATATTTATCATATGTAATATTTAGATATAATTTTGAAATCGTAGAAATTATATTAAGTATTTACTATTTTCAGAACTTATCGATACAATTTGTGCCCAATGAACTTTTTTCTGTATTCCAATCTGTCAATAATATAAAATATACATTAAAATAAGAATATGATTAATATAAATATTCGAAGTAGAAATTTATGCTCATATATCAATTACGCAATGTACATTGTACAATGTACATTGTACATTGTACAATGTACATGATATATATATATATATATATATATATATATATATGAATTAAGAATTGGATACAGAATTGTTCACATATTATGTAACAAACTTACCGACTTAGATTCTATTTCGGTACTACCATCATCCCTATCATCATCAGTTGATAGTTTACCAAACGAATGGGAAGATATGTCGAGTGAAGTATTATGTATTACGTCATATGCATCTCGAAACCCATAATTTGGAAATTGTTCGTGTTCACGATAAATCTGTAAATTTAAATCTGACGATATTCGTATGAAACTGGATCAATAATGTTCAACGAAAATAGAGAATATAATGTAACGTTAAATGTTAATGATAACATAACCATTCTGATTAAATTCTTTTGAAGTATCGACTTATTAAACAATCTTATATCGTTTAATACCAATGACTTTTTAATACTGCATTATTGAATATTAGTGTTAAATATGTCAGTGGTAAGATATCATTAAATGCATACGGCGTTCTTTGAAATAAGTTAAATATTTTAGTGTAAACAGCCATTCACCCATTCACCCGTCTATTAACGATTGCTACTATATTTATTATGTACATGCACAGGCAGTTTAAGCAGTTTATAATACCGTACCATCGAAGTATATTATAATATTATTTAAGTGTTATAATCTATTAATCCATACTTCCAATCTACCAATCCGTACACCAATACGAATATCTAATACAATATATAATACAATGATATGCGCGTACCCTTCGTCGTGGATAGGTCCATTATGCTTATATTTTACTTTAGTTTTACTATTTCCACTGGAATCTGTTAAAAGTATTACTTGAGCCACGGGTCTTGCATATATGTTGTGTTTTGTTGAAATAGCCAATTTCCCGTTATGCTGATAAAGATCTATTGGCGCATATATCTTATTTTTAGCTTTATCAATATTTTCTGTCGAATCGTTAATATTTTCCAGAGCCTCTACAAATCTAAATATGGGTATAGTTAAATCACGATTATATATGAGTAATTATGTAATCATATCAATTGGATATCAGAAATTATTGACAAATAAACAAATTGCTTAATATATAACTGTAGTGTTGATGGATTTATTTTAAACAAATTTTATAAAAAAATATATTATAAATTAGAACATAATTTTCTTTTGAATGTAATATATATTATATACTATTCACCGCTTATTAGATTGTTGCATTTGATATGTCTGGAGAATTTCTTCTTTTGGCAGAATGTTGAATTTATAATTTTTGATTTTATTTGATTTAAATTCTATTATACAATTTAGTTCTGATTGAGTTTTATATTTACTAATATTATTAATGTCAGTTCCCATTTTCATATGCGTATATGGTAACAATATTAATTGATCTACAATAACTATATAATTTAATGATATATAATACAATATGATTTTATTTATTTATAATTGAATTATTATTAATTTTGAAAATATTTTGAAATTATTAACTGAGAAAATATTTTAATTTTTTAAATATAATAACATTCATTTATTTACTTCTTAGACCATAGTAGTCATATTTATATATCGTATATTATATGGTATATGGTGTATATCAAAAATCGTATTATATATGAAGTAAACACCTACTTGTTTATACTACTCATTTGTTATTTAAACTTTAAAACAACAATTAATATCGTTACGTTGGAATCTCACGCTAATACAATTTTATATTTCCACCGTACTTTTGGCTACGTCCGTATAAGAACTGATACAGTAGACAACGGTGCCATTATGATAAGTCATTCGCTTCTTTTCGTTGTTGATTACTACTCTACAGTCATCAATTTGGTTCTACATTCATTTCGACATCAAATCCGTTACCGTGTGACCTCTCAACCGTACGATGTACGGTCAGCATATTATTACTCAGAATTGCATCCGAACCAAGAATAGTAACGGCATTTCGAACTAATTTAATTAAAGCCCCGAGTATCACTTAGCAGCTAATAATAGGACAATCATTTCGATAAATGTCGAGTGTATTGATATAAAATCTCCTATTTATATCATTTAAGCGATAGTTTATACATCAAAGGAAGCTACTATAATCTACTCTTTTCGGTGTTGGATACATTCATAATATATTATCTATAAAGGCTATTGTTTATACTCGTGCTAATGCACGGTGAGCATGTAAATGATTTACTTTGACCTATTGATGATGTATGATATACACTATATACACTATATATACACTATATATACACTATATACACTATATATACGCTATATACACTATATATACGCTATATACACTATATACATAATATACACTATAAACACTATATATACACTATATATTCACTATATATACATTATATATACACTATATACACTATATACACTATATACACTATATATACACTATATATACACTATATATACACTATATACACTATATATACACTATATATACACTATATATACATTATATATACACTATATATACACTATATATACACTATATGTACACTATATATACACTATATATACACTATATATACACTATATATACACTATATATACACTATATATACACTATATATACACTATATATACACTATATATACACTATATTTAAAGTGGGATGATTAATATCTATACTCAGTTGAATAATTTGACAGACGAATAGTTTAAAATCAAACATATATATTAAAATATTTAATATTTATTATTTAAAATCGTGTCTAGAATCTATATTTCAAATAATTCACATTTAAATGTATGTCTACTCTACTCACGATATTCAATATTCGTACAATATTAAGTTTTGATATTTAATTGTTAATAAACAAAAGAGAAATTTACACAAACAATACTAATTATATAATATAAAAATGTACATGATGGTATTGTTACATAATCGAGAAGAAGGTTCTATTCTTCGGAATTGATATTATTGTCTGGTTATATCTTTTCATCGTCCATATCACCTATATAACAATATATAAATACACATTAAAGAATATATTAGTATTTCGTATAAGCAATAACAAATGATATAAATATGATTTTTATGATTACTCCGCTAAGGTTACTAGAAGTGTTAACTGCGAGGTGAACCTGGTGAAATCTTGCTATAGTTCATATCGTGAGTTAAAGATTCGCCGTACAATTTACTTTCTAAATATATTATTGGTGTAATAAGACACAATTAAATAGAGTTATATTTTACAATCTTAATAAATTAACTTTTCAGTATTATTAATAAGTATTAGTAATAATTAATTATTAATAGTCCATTGTTGGGTGATGTACGGACTAACATCTCAGATAACGGATTTTACAAGTGCACAATATAAGGTGATATATTTTAGCATAAATAACGAATTAACTTGTAATTAGTATAGGTTTTATAATCTTAGTCACTGCCTTTTACTATTCATGAATTAATATCAATTAGAATTGACATAAAATAATGTACTCTTGTATAATATTTATATATATATATAATAATTAGGAAATTTCAGAATTTAATAGATAGCAAACGTTATTGGACTTACTGGTAATCAAATACATTTAGTCTAATAATAGTTATGCAGTTATAAAACGTGAAATAGACAATTAATATATATATATATATATATATATATATATATATATATATTAATATACACCAATATGTTAATATCATATCATTTTACCCGCTTTCTATTTATTATCTAATATTACAAAGAAGAAGAAAAGTGAAAACTATGAAGACGCTCATATAACTACAAACAATTATATAATTAAAACTTATTTAATAATAGATATAAATGCTCAAATTGCACACTTATATCATTTCTAGTATTAATATTTTAGTAGTACAATTGTTTTAATTTTTAAAGGAAGATAATTTCGTAATTTAATAGAAGATTAAATGAAATTGTAACGAAATTAATTACCTCGGTCGATTTCTTCTTTCAAAATATCTCTTAAATTTGTACACGTCTGCTTTTTATTTTCAGTGTCTCTCTTAATAGGCGACGTGATTTCTCGCAGGAATTCGATTACGTTAGGATTCGTATTCTCTCCTATTTCACTGATATTCGTATTCGAATTCTACGAAAATATGATATTACAATATTTACTGGTATTGCATTTCAATTATGGACGACTGAATTCAACAACGATATTGTGAAGATGGAAAAGGTAAATAATACGACATTTGATAATGATTTTAAATGACCAATAACATATGTAAATTTACATAACCATTGGTACGCTATATGTTTCTGCGATATGTTCAGAACGTTGATCTTAATGGAGTAAATAGATAAATATATATATTTGATATGTGTACACCGTACAAGTATGAATATGTAATAATCTGATTGAATTATGGTTAAAACAGAAAAATCAATACCATTTATATTTCCGTCATCCTGCTTAAAAGAAGATTCCTTGTCATTTTCACTCATCAATTTATTTTCATTTTCGCTTTGTTCAAGTAATACATTTCTTGATTTGTGGATATAGATATCATTTGAAACTGACTTGTCCATATCCTATATAAAACATATATTGTATATATATATATATATATGTATATATATATATATATATATATATATATATATATGTGTGTGTGTGTTTGTATATATGTGTGAGGTAAATTATATTATTTACAGTAGGGATGTCATTAAAAATAATTATTAGTAATTAGTTATTAGATTAATTCGTAAAGTATCTCTTAACACTAGCAAGTTAGTGCTTTATAGCTAGTTTTACACAACATTAAACTAATATCAAGATACGTGAACATAATTGATTATAGTAATAGACTTAAACAAATGAATTGAGTATTGTTACAGTATCACTCAGATTTAGATAGTTTGCCTTAATATTAAACATTGTATTATCAATTTATATTTGTGTATTTGAAAATATATTCTAGCTGTCACCTAAATCCACAACTGGCCTCTCGCCAGGAAGTCGACTTACCTCGTTACACATTAGAGAACCGTTGCTTGCCTCGCTAACGGAGTCCTCGCTATACAATACAGCAACCTCGGATAGCATCTTGCCGTCGGGGATCAGGATCTGATCGTGTTTTTTCCTCTCGCAACCCAATGTAAACACTTTCATGTTACCTTTACTCTGAGAAGAGATATAGTCTGCTTATGGGAAGCATCTATAAACGCCTATATTAATATCTAAAATCAAGCCTATATTAATATCTAAAATCAAGCCTATATTAATATCTAAAGTTAAGCCTATATTAATATCTAATGACAAGCCTATATTAATATCTAAAGACAAACCTATATTAATATCTAAAGTCAAGCCTATATTAATATCTAAAGTTAAGCCTATATTAATATCTAAAGTCAAGCCTATATTAATATCTAAAGTCAAGCCTATATTAATATCTAAAGTCAAGCCTATATTAATATCTAAAGTCAAGCCTATATTAATATCTAAAGTTAAGCCTATATTAATATCTAATGACAAGCCTATATTAATATCTAAAGTCAAGCCTATATTAATATCTAAAATCAAGCCTATATTAATATCTAAAGTTAAGCCTATATTAATATCTAATGACAAGCCTATATTAATATCTAAAGTCAAGCCTATATTAATATCTAAAGTCAAGCCTATATTAATATCTAAAGTCAAGCCTATATTAATATCTAAAGTTAAGCCTATATTAATATCTAATGACAAGCCTATATTAATATCTAAAGTCAAGCCTATATTAATATCTAAAGTCAAGCCTATATTAATATCTAAAGTCAAGCCTATATTAATATCTAAAGTTAAGCCTATATTAATATCTAATGACAAGCCTATATTAATATCTAAAGTCAAGCCTATATTAATATCTAAAGTCAAGCCTATATTAATATCTAAAGTCAAGCCTATATTAATATCTAAAGTCAAGCCTATATTAATATCTACAGTCAAGCCTATATTAATATCTAATGACAAGCCTATATTAATATCTAAAGTCAAGCCTATATTAATATCTAAAGTCAAGCCTATATTAATATCTACAGTTAAGCCTATATTAATATCTAATGACAAGCCTATATTAATATCTAAAGACAAACCTATATTAATATCTAATGACAAACATATATTAATATCTAATGACAAACCTATATTAATATCTAATGACAAACCTATATTAATATCTAAAGACAAACCTATATTAATATCTAATGACAAACATATATTAATATCTAATGACAAACCTATATTAATATCTAATGACAAACCTATATTAATATCTAATGACAAACCTATATTAATATCTAATGACAAACCTATATCAATATCTAATGACAAGCCTATATTAATATCTAAAGACAAACCTATATTAATATCTAATGACAAACCTATATTAATATCTAATGACAAACCTATATTAATATCTAATGACAAACCTATATTAATATCTAAAGACCAACCTATATTAATATCTAATGACAAACCTATATTAATATCTAATGACAAACCTATATTAATATCTAATGACAAACCTATATTAATATCCAATGACAAGCCTATATTAATATCTAATGACAAACCTATATTAATATCTAATGACAAACCTATATTAATATCTAATGATAAACCTATATTAATATCTAATGACAAGCCTATATTAATATCTAATGACAAACCTATATTAATATCTAATGACAAACCTATATTAATATCTAATGACAAACCTGTATTAATATCTAATGACAAACCTATATTAATATCTAAAGACCAATCTATATTAATATCTAATGACAAACCTATATTAATATCTAATGACAAACCTATATTAATATCTAATGACAAACCTATATTAATATCTAATGACAAACCTATATTAATATCTAAAGACAAACCTATATTAATATCTAATGTCAAACCTATATTAATATCTAAAGTCAAGCCTATATTAATATCTAATGACAAACCTATATTAATATCTAATGACAAACCTATATTAATATCTAAAGTCAAGCCTATATTAATATCTAATGACAAACCTATATTAATATCTAATGACAAACCTATATTAATATCTAATGACAAACCTATATTAATAACTAAAGACAAATCTATATTAATATCTAATGACAAACCTATATTAATATCTAATGACAAACCTATATTAATATCTAATGACAAACCTATATTAATGTCTAATGACAAGCAAATATTAATAACTAATGACAAGCAAATATTAATATCTAATGACAAACCTATATTAATATCTAATGACAAGCCTATATTAATATCTAAAGTCAAGCCTATATTAATATCTAATGACAAACCTATATTAATAGCTAATGACAAATCTATATTAATATCTAATGACAAACCTATATTAATATCTAATGACAAACCTATATTAATATCTAAAGACAAACCTATATTAATATCTAATGTCAAACCTATATTAATATCTAAAGTCAAGCCTATATTAATATCTAATGACAAACCTATATTAATAACTAAAGACAAATCTATATTAATATCTAATGACAAACCTATATTAATATCTAATGACAAACCTATATTAATATCTAATGACAAACCTATATTAATATCTAATGACAAACCTATATTAATATCTAATGACAAACCTATATTAATATCTAATGAAAAACCTATATTAATATCTATTGACAAACCTATATTAATATCTAATGACAAACCTATATTAATATCTAATGACAAACCTATATTAATATCTAATGACAAACCTATATAAATATCTAATGACAAACCTATATTAATATCTAATGACAAACCTATATTAATATCTAATGACAAACCTATATTAATATCCAATGACAAACCTATATTAATATCTAATGACAAACCTATATTAATATCTAATGACAAACCTATATTAATATCTAATGACAAACCTATATTAATATCTAATGACAAGCAAATATTAATAACTAATGACAAGCAAATATTAATATCTAATGACAAACCTATATTAATATCTAATGACAATCCTATATTAATATCTAAAGTCAAGCCTATATTAATATCTAATGACAAACCTATATTAATAGCTAATGACAAATCTATATTAATATCTAATGACAAACCTATATTAATATCTAATGACAAACCTATATTAATATCTAAAGTCAAGCCTAAATAGACGTAAACGTAAATGGACTACACACTAACTTGGAAGTTACACCATTAAAGGAATACTATACACCTATCTGAAGAGAGTATCTTACAGTTTATTGCATACTTCCAAAATGCTCTTCTAATTGTGAGAACGGATTTGTGCGTTTGCAGAGAATCCACCCTGAGCCGATAAGCTCGTTATAATAAATACGGTTTCGTCTGTTTAAAACTATTTTGAAACCCGTGTTTACGGAACTATACTCATACACAGTAGAAAGTAGGGTGCCACTTTCTGTGTAGCGTTCAAACTTATAGACAGTACGGTGTAAACGGTGTACTGTTCGCTATATACTGTACACTGTACGGTGTATACTTTATGGTATACAGTGGACGGCGCACCGTGTAGACCAGAAGTGAATACATTACACCGGAAGTGATGTCATACTTCCCACTGACCTTTACGTCAATAGTCCCGCGTTCCTCGTATTCGAAAGTGTCTTTGATGAGCGATAATGTCATTTCGCTGATTTGTATTTTATTCTCTGTGGGAAGTGTTAGGTCGGAGAGATTCCAAACATGTTATTTCGTAGATAAGTAGGGTGTTTACACTACCCTACCCTCCCAGCCCTACCCTACCTTACCCTCCCAGCCCTACCCTACCCTACCCTACCCTACCCAGCCCTACCCTACCCTACCCTACCCTACCCTACCCTACACTACCCTACCCTACCCTACCCTACCCTACCCTACCCTACCCTACACTCCTTGCACTATCCTACTCTACCATACCCTACCATACCCTACCCTACCCTCCTTGCCCTACCCTACCATACCATACCCTACCCTACACTACCCTACCCTCCTTGCCCTACCCTACCCTACCCTACCCTACCATACCCTACCCTCCCAGCCCTACCCTACCATACTCTACCCTACCCAACCCTACACTCCCCTACCCTACCATACCCTACCCTACCCTACCATACCCTACCCTACCCAACCCTACCCTACCCTACCCTACCCTACCCTACTCTACTCTACCCTACCCTATCATGTCCTAACCTACCCAACTCTACCCTGCCCTAGCCTACCCTACCCGACCCTACCATACCTTACCCTAACCTACCCTAATCTACCCTACCATATCTTACCCTACTCTATCCTACCAATACCCTACACTACTCTTCAGTTAATCTACCCTACCCTACCCTACCCTACCCTATTCTACTCTACCCTACCCTATCCTTCCCTACCCTACCCTACCCTACCATACCCTACCCTATCCTACCCTACCCTACACTGCCGTTAATCTACATTACCTACCCTACTTTACCCTACCTTACCCTACACTACCATTACTTTACACTTACATGAAATTGATAACGTATCTATTTTTTATCGATATTGGTTTTAATTCTTTTAGTTTTATAAAATAGATTATCCCCATTCATTTAGTATTTGAATTAATTATTAATTATAATAAAGATTTGTGTAAAATAGTATTTACATATATCATACGTAGATATTGAATACTGTTATAAGACCATATATGGCTATAAGTGAATTTAGATATTTATACAGTGCACGATGACTCACCCAGACCACTGGTCACCATCCTGGAAGCCGTATTCACCGTATCTCCAAAGAGACAGAACCGAGGATTAATGTATCCGACCAGACCTCCGACACAGGGTCCTTCGTAGTAAATGTACACTCGTTATAAGTAAGCGTACAGTTGGTACGCTTGCCCTGCCCTACCCTACATTACTCTACCTTACCTTACCCTACCTTAACTTACCCTATCCTACCCTACTCTACCCTACCCTAACCTAGCCAATACAGGATCCTTTGTAGTTAATGTACACTCGTTATAAGTAAGCGTACGGTTGGTACGCTTACCCTACCCTACCCTACCTTACCTTACCCTATCCTACCCTACCCTACCCTACCCTAACCTACCCTACTCTACCCTGCCCTACTCTACCCTACCCTACTCTACCTTTCCCTACCCTAGCCAACACAGGGTCATTCGTAGGTAATGTACACTCGTTATAAGTAAGCGTACGGTTGGTACGCTTACCCTGCCCTACCCTACCTTACCCTAACCTACTTTACCTTACCCTACCCTACTCTACCCTACCCTACCCTACCCTACTCTACCCTACCCTACTCTACCCTACCCTACCATAGCCAACACAGGGTCCTTCGTATTTAATGTACACTCGTTATAAGTAAGCGTACGGTTGGTACGCTTACCCTACCCTACCCTACCTTACCCTACCTTACCTTACCTTACCCTACCTTACCTTACCCTATCCTACACTACCCTACCCTACTCTACCCTACTCTACCCTACTCTACCCTACTCTACCCTACTCTACCCTACTCTACCCTACTCTACCCTACTCTAACCTACCGTACCCTAGCCAACACAGGGTCCTTCGTATTTAATGTACACTCGTTATAAGTAAGCGTACGGTTGTTAGTGCTCCCATGGGATCATTATAAAGTGCTACACAATAATTGATAACGGTAATTAAATCTACACGATTATTCAACACATAATCATTCACCGCGTAACAGGAAAACGTATATGAAATGTATTAGATTTTAAATATTTAAATATATTTGATAATTTTAAATAAACAATATTTACGCAACATTATAAGTTATATTTTCCTTACGAATTAATAACTTTAAACCTCAATTCATCGCATATATTGAATTACAAATATAGTCAGTTATTTAAATAATTTACAGGGTTATTGAAAATATCGTTATTATAAATAAATAATTATTCATACCATATTCTGTAAAACTTTTACAAGATCACAATATTGTAGTGCATTACCTACACTACTCAAATCTTAAATGCTTATCATATTCTACTCTATGCTAAATTAAACTATATAACATCAAACTCCCTTTTCCACTTAAATTGAAAGCATATCCAATTTTACAACTACCTTATATTAATATTTTTTTCATATTAATCTTAGTAAATGTACATCCTCTAAAAAACCAATTCATCATCCCTCAAAAAGAATATAACATTAACCTAAATCCACTTCGTACATTAAATATCAATATAGTATCGATATACAATAATAATAGTAAGTATAATTTACTTTTAATTACTATCTTACCTTACTTAAGCGACCTATATTTCTACCGTAACAAAAAATTTCTTCCGCGTAATACAATTAATTGCTGAATTATCTTCTGACTTTGACCCAAGTAGATTGGAAATGATTTTAAAGTTTTTTATCGGATAAATATCAAATCGAAATCGAAAACATTCTCTATCGAAATATAACTCTGCAACTTCAAACACATGTACTTTCAAATACATTGTATCTCAATGTGCTATCATATACCTGCCTTTATTTTCAGTCTACTCATATCTCATTAAGTAAATAATTAATCGATTCCTAAACCTTACATATGATATGGTATAGAAATACATACTGAAACCGGATACACCCTAAAAATACAAACTACTCGAACAAATAATTAATTAGCTAAAACGAACCTTTCCTTTAAAAAAGGGACTTTTAAATATAAATAGAACAATTAAACGCAACAATTAAATTTCGAATATTTACCTAAATAAAACCAATCTTCAACCTCCGAAATTAATGAAATATACATTTGAAAATTTTAAATTCTTTAACATTAAGAGATGTATAATTAATTCCCAGTTATAATACTTAAAGTATCTATTAACCAGATGCCTTGTCCTAATTAAATAATATAATATATTTTGACAGGATCTTCAGTCAATTCAAGTGATATTCAAGTACAAATCTGCATTTTTAAATTTTTGCATTTTAATAAATTATATACAAAGACTAACCTAAATATCCCATACTACTCCATAGCATGATACAATAACCTACACCATCCTACAATACCATATTCTAACCTAATTACGATATACTACCCTACACCACTAATAACTATACCATAACCCACATACAACGGCAAATTACCTTAGACTAAGATTAACTATAAAAAACTATATTTATAATCACTTACACTACTGTACATACAAAACATCAATCCATATCAAGACACACCGTCCTCATATTATAACCACTATGTATGCCAAATTTCAAGTGGATTGCATCACTGTAGACGTACTGGAAATGACAATCCATTACTTCCGACATGATATTGGAACACATTCGAGATAATTGAATAGCGTGTTCGTTTCCGTTACGATCGGGAATTCCTGAGGCGGTTGAGATTACAGTTTGCTGAGGTTATATCACTGAAATGTACGACAGGTTTAATACGAGGCAGGTTTAGTATGTGGCAGGTGTAGTACATGGCAGGTGTAGGATGTGACAGGTTTAGTATGTGGCAGGTGTAGTACGTGGCAGGTGTAGTACGTGGCAGGTTTAGTACGTGGCAGGTGTAGGATGTGGCAGATGTAGTATGTGGTAGGTGTAGGATGTGGCATGTGTGGAATGTGGCAGATATAGGATGTATCAGATGTAGTATGTAACAGGTTTAGGATAAAGTTAGACACAAGTGTTATGGTGTACGGAGAGGATATATATTTGAAACGGTGGTATTGGTAACCACATAAGGATGAGAGTATAAACGGATGTAGGATGTGTTTGAATACCGTTATAACCTCATGTATATAAATACCTTTACATACGGTTATATTGTTATACAATTAAGTGATGTGAAAGAGCTAGAATGCGTACGTGTAGTTATGAGTTTATTGCATGAGATTGTTTTCGGAGAGGATACGTAACCGGTGAAAGAAAAGAAAGCAACTTAGAGAACGAGGAACCGCTATTCCGTGGTCGAAATGATTGCTATGGGAATTGATATGCGTTAGAATCAAACCAACCTGATGATATCATAACTGAATCTCCAATAGTTTCCAGTTTGTAGACATCGTGCATTTCTATGTGAGCTTCGAACACCGCATACAGAGTTTCTAGAGTATTCACCATCTGTGGCATTCATATATCTAATATATAGCTAATATATAGCTAATATATAGCTAATATATAGCTAATACATAGCTAATGTATAGTTAATATATAGATAATATAATGCTAATATATAGCTAATATAATGCTAATATATAGCTAATATATAGCTAATATAATGCTAATATATAGCTAATATAATGCTAATATATAGCTAATATATAGCTAATATATAGCTAATATATAGCTAATATAATGCTAATATATAGCTATTATATAGCTAATATATAGCTAATATATAGATAATATATAGCTAATATATAGCTAATATATAGCTAATGTATAGTTAATATATAGATAATATATAGCTAATATATAGCTAATATATAGCTAATATATAACTAATATATAGTTAATATATAGCTAATATATAGCTAATATATAGCTAATATATAGCTAATATATAGCTAATGTATAGCTAATATATAGCTAATGTATAGCTAATATATAGCTAATGTATAGCTAATATATAGCTAATGTATAGCTAATGTATAGTTAATATATAGATAATATAAAGCTAATATATAGCTAATATATAGCTCATGTATAGCTAATATATAGCTAATGTATATCTAATATATAGTTAATGTATAGCTAATATATAGCTAATGTATAGCTAATATATAGCTAATGTATAGCTAATGTATAGTTAATATATAGATAATATATAGCTAATATATAGCTAATATATAGCTAATATATAACTAATATATAGTTAATATATAGCTAATATATAGCTAATGTATAGCTAATATATAGCTAATGTATATCTAATATATAGCTAATATATAGCTAATATATAGCTAACGT
This sequence comes from Osedax frankpressi, assembly GCA_964035775.1. Taxonomy (NCBI): domain Eukaryota; kingdom Metazoa; phylum Annelida; class Polychaeta; order Sabellida; family Siboglinidae; genus Osedax; species Osedax frankpressi. The sequence goes on from OZ038318.1 coordinate 9,685,823, forward strand.
ATAGCTGATGTAAATATAAATATCATTATTTGCTTAAAATAATATTTTATTCAAAATTCCACTACAAAAAAGCAGTTTTTATTTTTATATCACATATTTTACATTTAATATTTACAGTATTATTTTCTTCAATATACTTTATATCATAAATCTTTAGTTATAATTTATTAAAATTACACTTTATCAAAACAAAACCATAAAATTAAAAATTAAATCCAACCTGAATAAAAATATTTTGAAATGATATTTCATCTAAAAAACTTTTATATCAAACATTTATAAAACTTTATAAATAATTAATGCTAATTAATGCTAATTAATGCTAATTAAGAAACACTGAAAAATCTATCATATCTGTATATATTCATATTGTATTTATTTTATATATATCGTATATAGTAAATATATATAGTATATATATAGTAAACATATATAATATAGTATAGTTAATAACATAAATTACATTTGTTGATACTGCGATTAGACTCACAGAAAAACTATTAAGAACTTACTCATATTCTATACAATAATATTTATTCATATCCATTAATATATGTCTATATTTTATCTGTTTATTAGGACATATGGCTAATTTGATATATTAATAAAATAATTATTATGTTCGTTAGTTAAGTTCTTTGATAATAACAGGTTATGTTTTATTAATATTTATGTTGTTATATAAATGTAATAAACTAGTATACATTTGTTATGTAAGCTTATAATCATCGTTAACCTCAAATGAAGATAATTTTGTGAAGAAGTTATTGTAATTTGAAATTTCCGAGAAACAAATCGAGATGTTTGAGTAATATCGCGGTTTCACTACTTGATTCTTTGCGATTAAACGTGATATCGACAATGGAAATATCTGCATATTAGAACATTAACTTTATAAAACTTTAATTATCGACTCAAAATAAAAAATATCATTTATAGAAATGAAAATTTTCATTTAAGCTTAAATTATTAGCAATTAAATATATATACTAATACTCGTTACTATTTATTTTAATGTTATTAAGTCGATAACAAAGAGTACTAGGAATTGTCGTACCTGATCGAGTAAGTTATGTATACGTTTGTTATCCATGTTTAATTCATCGTTAAATACTTTTTTTTTGTGGTTCTGTCAAAAAACATTTTCTAATTAATTCCCGAATGCCGAAGAATTCAAAACAATGAACACATTCGACAACAATGGGTAATAAGTTAATTATATTAGTTTATTTCGTATCCATGGCGATATACTCTATGGAATATTGCCTAACCATCGAGGCATATATAAGAATTGCGTGGAATGTTTCATTGGACAAACCTCTAGGGAGTCATTAGCTTGGAATATGGACAGGAACACGAAAGGACTGGCCAATATGATCATGGCAGACAGTACCAGATTGAATGACAGCGAACTCCTCGATTCTATTTTATATACGCGATTTAGTTACTTCGTATCGTATCGGGTGGCGAATCTCAACCGAACTCGATATATTTATAGTTGCGCGAGAAATAACCAATTTTTCAGATTAATATGTAAGGATATATTTGGGTATTAGATTAGGTCAATTGTAGCATATGTGAATGTCGTCAGTTTAGTTGGGAAAGTGTATGCCGTGGTTATGTTAATGATTTAAGTATATAGAATAGAATCTGAGAGAGTACCACGAGGAATAATGATAGAGTGGTGACGTGTGGTTTACTTTTGCATAAGTCGGTGTATAGATTATATTCAGATATCTAGTTATATGTGAATTACCTTAGAACATTATTCAATATACTGATGTACAGTATTTACGGGACCAATATACTAATATGTTCTGATCGATGGAGGCAAAGGGAGTTGAGGGGTAAAAGAGAATTATAATAGAGTAGTAAATGTTTGGGTGTTTGGATAATGTAGGATCCTGTAATGTATCTCTATCGGCGCGCTTTTTTGCTCTTCTAAATCTTGCACGAGTTTTGGAATATTTGTAGCATTTCATACTAGTCAGCTAAGAGTTTTAAATATATATGCTAGGTTGGGGATTAAATAGAAATTTGAGAGATCTAAATTATATTTTTATGTGTTTTAATTATAGGTATACTATAAGCCTTTTATATATAATAGAGAGAAAGAGTGTGAGTGAGTTAGTTAGTGAGTGAGTGAGTGAGTGAGTGAGTGAGTGAGTGAGTGAGTGAGTGAGTGAGTGAGTGAGTGAGTGAGTGAGTGAGTGAGTGAGTGAGTGAGTGTGAGAGAGAGAGAGAGAGAGAGAAAAAAGAGAGAGAGAGTAGTATTAGGAGTAGTAGTAGTTGTAGCAATAATAATAATAGTAAGAATAGTGATAGTAGTAGTAGTTGGAATAAATGAACTAAAAGTAGTAATATAAATAGTAATAATAAGAGTAATAGCATTATAAATAATAGTTTCATTAAAAGTAGAAGCAGTAATAGTGACAATGGTGGTAACATTTACATTTATTGTCGTACTAAAAGAAGTAGTCGAAGTTATAGTAATAGTAATAACAGTAATAACGGTGGTGATCAAGTAGTAGTGGAAGTAGTAGTGGCCATATTGTATTAGTAACGATATTGTAATAGTAGAAGTATTATATAGAGTAGTTAAAAAAATGATATTGTTTAGATCCATTTTAGAGAGCTCTCTCTACAGATCATATTTATTTATCCTGAGATTTAGACTACCAGATTACAACTAGTAACTATACAATTAACTACACTACGATATAGTATAATAATTGATTGTATAGTAATTACTACACCCATCCCAACAATATATAACTTACGCATTTCGCAAGACGTTCCCCTAATAATCAAGTAGCGCAGTAACTACTCGACAACTACATTACCACGGCAATGCGACATCTATTAGCTCTAGCAAAAAGTAATTTGGCACCGTGTATGTTTCGAGACAAGTCGAGTCTCGCCAACGTCAGCAGTTGCAGGTATTTCGTCCTGCAGTAGAGAGCCACGGTGTCGATGTTTGTGTTCCATTCGAAGTAAGACGAGCCGTTCAAGTATCGCGACGTGTTCAGTCTCATCTGTTTCTGCGAGTTGTGTTATGGGATGGTAAGAATCGCAAATTAGTGAAAGAAACAGAGAGTTATTTGAATTTATTAAAATGTATTGTTTATTATTACGACTTATTGTTTATTATTACGAGTTATTGTTTATTATTACGACTTATTGTTTATTATTACGACTTATTGTTTATTATTACGACTTATTGTTTATTATTACGAGTTATTATAACTTATTGTTAAATATTACAATATATTTTAAATTATTGTTGGTTATATATGTTTTTATTCTTTATTATATTAATTGAAATCTAATGAGTACAATAATTTGGAGTAAGGTTACGTTAACTTCGTTTTAATAAGTAGATACTGGTTAACTTGATGAGAGTAATTCAATGATGTACTGATTATATAAAACATTAAATTAATTCTACTATCAAATTTGTTTTAAACTATTATTTTTTAAACAATCAGCTGGGTTTTCACTGCTCCAAAGTTACCCGCGGGGCAGTGAGAGTGGTGAACTCCAGTGAATTAGATAACCACACCCATTACCTCGTAGAACACCCTGTATTCGTAGTAGTCGACACCGCCTATGACCTGGAAATCTCGTTCCATGAACGTAGCTGTCAATTTGCTAGCGAATTCGGAGTAGACTCCGAAAGTCGCCGATCCATTATTGAACATGTAAAGTTCGTCGGTCTACGTGAGTATGGGAGTGGGATGGTACTCAGTCAAATAGACCCAGCGAACTATTCTGACAATTTCATTTTTTATTTGAGTAATATTAAATGTTGAATTAATTCATATTTTAAAGTTTTAATCGATTTATATTTTAAACATTTCATATGGTAGACATTGTATTGCTGGATATGGTAACAAACGATTACTAATTAAATATAAAATAAGTACCTAGATTATGGCCAGAGCAAAAGAAAATATTTTAGTTAAAACCATTTTATTTTATATGTTATATAATTCAAGTAAACATATTCTATATTCTATTTATTGTACATTTAAAGTTTATATTTGGAGACAATATTATTTATATTCCAAACTCTTATTATATATTCAGGATTGGTTTACTGGCAAACATACCTATTAGTAATGATACATATGTAGTTAAAAATAAGACTACCTAATAAATTACCTAATATATATTGGATACCTGATATATTTATACATATATATGTAAATTCATATATATAAATCTATATATATATATTCAATATAATACTTCTCTATATATACATAATTGTTGGATGTAAAATTAATTTATTATCAATAGTTATAAAATATGCTAAACTGATTTCGGTTTTAATACAATATTTAAGTTATATAACGAATATTTGTCTCCGCATTGCATAAGTCAAATCATATGGCTACAGTTTTATAGTTTATATCTATACCAGTTTCAATTATATTCTATATAAGTTTGCTACTATACCAGTTTCTATTACATTCTATATCTAGTTGATATCTAAATAAGTAATGAGATTGAATATAGAATTTCAAACCGTATATTTTCCATTTAAAAAGAACGAAATCCCCATGAGTTTCTCAACATAGAGACCTTCAATAGATCTCAATAAGTCAATGTAGGCTTTCTGCAATTGTTTATCTAGTCACAATACATTAATCGAAAGAATAACTAAAACGCACACAACATATCAAACGTTTATAAAGAGAAATAAATTATTTTAATAAATTCAAAAATTGATTGCTTCGTATTTTACAATCCCTCGTCATGGTAACTTATATTTAGATTTTAAGATTTGTATAATGTTCTCGTAAATATGTATCCATATGATTTCGTTATCTAAATAGTCTAGAAATGTTACAATATATTCGAATGCATATAACCCTATCACTGTTCTATAAATAGTACACCGTGAAAAATATGAATATTTATTTTCAAATCAGTTTGGTGCTAGTAAATTTTTCTAATTTATATTAATTTACGAACCCAAGATTTCCAACTTGTACCCAGGGAAGAATTGATGACCTTTTCATTGACTATCGTAATTAGGAATACTATAAGCTTATTATAGCAATTGACTATCGATATGAAACTGGATCTGAAAGACAAGATACTTAATTACGAATGAAACGGATATAGCAAAAGTATAAGGTTGGGGATATGTATATGTATATATATATATATATATATATATATATATATATTTATATATATATATATATATATAATACTTTCATGTAATCATATTCTATATGCATAATTGTTGGAAGTAAAATTCAAGTATCTGGTCGAGAATAAGGTGAAGGAGAAGTATACTTACAACCTTAAGGTGAATAATAGGGCGACATGTAAGACGAATGATTATGTAATGGATGGTCAAGACGAGTATTCGAAGTAGGTGAAGGATGATAATAATATATACGAGAATAAGGAGTGGCTGAGGACATCCTAGACGACGAATGAGTAGGAGGAATATAATTACCAAGGGGGAGATAGTGAAGTGTAGTAGGAAGAGGATACGAATATGCGATTGTTAGAAGAAGACTACGAGTAGAACTAGGAAGAGTAAGAGTACTATTAGAGTACGGCACCGCGATACCGTTACGTAGTAATAACGACAGCGATACCTTCGTCTGCACGTTGATATCGATCTCGAAAAGTAATTCCGTGTGACGAAAGGAGAGTTATCCTCCGAATTTGTTGAAAGTATATTCTCCGACTCGTCTTCGAGGTAGTTTTCGTCGACAGCGATTGTATTAGTCTGCTTTACATCGAGTTGTGAATCGTTGCCTATCGCATTCTTGATCCAGTATTTCGACAAGATCAATTCCTGGCGTATGTCGAAAAAGCGATGGAGATATTTCTTTTTATATATCCAGCACAGAATATAATAGAATTGACTTATACTACTAGTTTATCATGCAATACGCACCTATAATATGTATCTCTCCCTCCCTCCCTCCATCCCTCCCTCCCATTCCTCCCTATCTCCCTCTCCCCCTCATGACCACCAACCTCATCGGTATAGAACTGGGCTTGTAATATATATATCTTAGTGTTCATCGAGTTATAGTCGCCGATTTGGGATTTTTGGAAGATTGATATATCTCGTTCCACTTGAAGTTTAAAGATTAATTTGTGAAGTGAAGCTCGCGTTGTTATATCATCAAAAGTCTATGAAATCAGGTTTGTAAATAGTTAAATTATAATATATATATATATATATATATACATATATATATATATATATATATATATATATATATATATATATACAGAATACATTTCACTACATACATTACTATACTGGCCACTGAAATACATATCTATAAGGTAATGACTATGATAAATAATATATATATATGTATAAATTAAATGCATATATCATAAGTACATTACAAGTACTACGATTTAGAATTGTATAAATTCATTTATTATAATAAACTCAATATCTTCTATCCCAGGTGAAGGGTAATTATATGTCGAAATCATACGGAACAGCTTATTTAGCCTGATATATTAAACAGAAATACTGTACCCCGTACGCAGGTGGACGATATGGAAGAGGGTGTATGGTCTAAGGCTATGTCAGACCTGAGCAATGTCCACGTACGATTCATACTTGTTATGCAACAATAAGACCATGGTCATCGCAATTATGGCCAATATGCAGATGTCTTTGATCAACCAGCGATTTAACCTGGACAGTTGGAATCGTTTCTTGGATACTGAAAAATCTACGTCGGTATCTTGGGCGGTTTCTGTATGGGTCAACGGTGTTACGTCACCGTGGAAGAACACGAGGTGGATAATAAGAAACATTGACGACTTCTAGATATATAAAAAATATGTCTAATTTATAAAAATATGTAAAAATATGTAAAATTTAATTGAATCTCAAATTTCTTCTTTCCCCGGTGGAAATGTTTTTCGGAAATTCGTATGTTCATATGTTTTGCCTAAATAGATCTTCAATGTAGACATTTTTATATTGTTTCTATTTGCATGCTTTATATCGCTGTAATTTATTCTAGTTACTTATCAGTTTAATCAGTTAGATACAGTATATACTATATAAACCCATAGGTATTATATGTGAGTGTATTTCTAAATAAAATATATCTAATTATATTTGCTATATGATACAAATTACCATATTTTGTCACAGACAAGCTATGGAATATATATAATTAATTAAACATATTTACATATGTATTACATTCAAATAAGAATTATTATCAATAGTATTATACATAAAACTTATTATTTATAAACATATTTTATCACGGATCCATAATATCTCTATTTTATAGATGTATTACCATCTATACTATTATCACCAACATATATAACATTATACCCAACACGTGCATATAATAATAATAATAATAATAATAATAATAATAATAATAATACTAATAATAATAATAATAATAATAATAATAATAATAATAATAATAATAATAATAATAATAATAATAATAATAATAATAATAATAATAATAATAATAATAATAATAATAATAATAATAATAATAATAATAATAATAATAATAATAATAATAATAATAATAATAATAATAATAATAATAATAATAATAATAATAATAATAATAATAATAATAATAATAATAATAATAATAATAATAATAATAATAATAATAATAATAATAATAATAATAATAATAATAATAATAATGATAATAATAATAATAATAATAATAATAATTATAATAATAATAAATATTAATAATAATAATAATAATAATAATAATAATAATAATAATAATAATAATAATAATAATAATAATAATAATAATAATAATAATAATAATAATAATAATAATGATAATAATAATTATTATTAAAATAATAATACAATTAATAAACATTCTTAATTACAAATGTGGTCCTTTTTAATATACTATTTTAAACTTATTTTCATGTTCTGTTATTTTAATATGATTAACTTATAACTTGCATAAACATTACTGTTATATGAACACTTCATCGCTCCCCGACCACTTATTAATACGGAACAGTGTTAACGTTACTACGACCTATAATAATATAAGTTAATAACCACGACACGACCTCTATAGAGTTACTTCCAACTAAACAGATATACTAACCAAGTGCATCGGATCTATTATCAGAGAAGTTGAAGGACAAAGGAGATAATGGTTTTTTATTGGTTGTAGTTGTCTCTCCTGCCGTTAACATTGCCATATCTGTTATCTGTTATAGAAAGTCACTTATTACAGGAGACATAAGAGATGGCAGGCCACTGTATATGTGTGTGTGTATGTGTGTGTGTTTATGTGTGATTATGTGTATATGTATGTATGTATGTGTGTATGTGTGTGTATGTGTGTGTATGTGTGTGTGTATTTGTGTGTATGTGTGTGTATATTTGTGTATGCGTGTATGTGCGTATGTGTGTATGTCTGCGTGTTTATGTGTGTGCTTATGTGTATGTGTGTATGTGTGTATGTATGTGTGTATTTGTGTGTATATGTGTATTTGTGTGTGAATGTGTGTGTGTGCTTATGTGTATGTGTGATTATGTGTATGTGTGTATGTGTATATGTATGTGTGTATTTGTGTGTGTATGTGTGTATGTATGTGCGTATGTATGTATGTATGTGTGTATGAGTATATAGGTGTATGTATGTATGTGTATGCGTGTATGTGCGTATGTGTGTATGTGTAGGTGTGTATGTGTGTATGTATGTGTGTATGTATGTGTGTATGAGTGTATATGTATGTATGTGTGTATGAGTGTGGATATATGTATGTGTGTATGGTTGTGTGTGTGTGTGTGTGTGTGTGAGTGTGTGTGTGTGTGTGAAAAATTTATTAACCACAACAAATTTAACATATTAAAATAAATGTTCTACAATGTGTTAACGAATAAAAATGAAGGATATAGTAAAGTTAAAATAAAAGTAATATAGCTTGACTATGTAAATGTAAGTGTTGTAAAATAAAATAAAATATAGGGGAAGTGATTATTCTCACCTAAGCAGGAAGCTTTTTAGCTTGCGCTTAAACATATTAATGGTGACAGTGGGGGTAATAGTTTTTGGGAAGGTGGTTCCATTTGTTTGGAGCCAGGTAGCGAAAACTTTTGTATCCAACCGAATTTAATGGCATGGGAGGTAGTGAGAGGGTTATGAGGTAGGAATATAGGAGTTTTCTGCAATTTATCTTCATATTTAATAATTGTCTTAAGTTGTGTGGTTGGTCGTATATCAGGGTTTTCTTTAATATGGTTAGTAGTTTATAGTCGATGGAGTTAGCAGTTGTCATCCAGTTTAGTCATAATCGTAAGTCCGTAATGCTTGTAGTATTGTTATGTTTTTTGAGTCTATTAGTCGAATACTTCTGTTAATAATTGCGTCAAGTCTTTTAAGTGTAGTCTTAGTCTGTCCAGTGAGTAAAGTATTGAAATAGTTTAGTCGAGATAGTATTAGCGAATGTGTAAGTAAAATGGCAGTATTTTTATTTATGTAAGGTCGGAGTTTATATAAGTTGTATAAATGGTAAGTAGTTGTTTCAGTGAAAGAATGTATTGGTCAAAGTTTATTTTGTTGTCAAATTTGACTCCAAGATATTTTGTCGAGTCAGTGTGTGTGTGTATATGTGTATGTATGTATATGTATGTATGTATTTGTGTGCGTGTGTATATGTGTTTGTGTGTGTATGTATTTATATTTATATATATTCAATAAGATATTTAAATTATTTATAGATTATAAATTTAATATATAGCTATAATATATATATTTACTTATATTTAATACACTTTTACACAATATCAATTCCTGAAATATATATCTATATAATTATTATATAATCATTACAGTCTTGAGATATTTTTTTCTAAATCAAATGGAAATGTAGAATTGAAGCTTATCAAATGTCAGACATGACTTTAGTCACACAATTGGATATATATATATATATATATATATATGTATATATGTATATATGTATATATATACACCTTATTACAATAGAGTAAAGTTCAGACGTTAACATTCTTAAAAATTGATTTGTTTTATTTATTTATAAGTAACTGTGCAGTTAAAGGTATACAAAATTATTAATATAATGTTACCTGTTATATCGCTAGAATTTATGATGAAACTGATGATCACGTTAAATCTTTAGAATAAGCCCCGCCCATAATGTACCTCATACCTTTTCATTGTCATGGCGACTAATCAAATATCTAATTAACGGTAATTAAAGTTATTTAAACTACACCATTTAATACAACCATGACAACGATACTTTCTCGTCGATCAACTCATATTACAGTTACTCTATTGTATCAGATGAGATAAATTATATTAGTTATGTTGGTTACAAAAAATAATCCATCATTGTGCCGAAATTAAAATTTGAATCTATACAGTGGCGTAAAAAATAGGTGCGAGAAAAAATAAAAATATATTGTATTTGAATATAATTTCGTTACTTTGAGAATATGTTACATACTATGTTATAATTAATTATAATTAAATTAGAAATAATGTATTGTCACTTTAGACAAACAATAATAATAATATAATATTTAATAATATAGTTATTCTACAAAGATAATTAACGATTGTGTAATATATATTCTATATTATGTTCCCAGACATATATATATATATATATATATATATATATATAATGCGTACAATAAAATAACTAGTTTCTTCTAACTTGATTTCTTCATATCATTATCATAATCATTTTCTGAAATAAATACCACGAATATATTCACTACCAGATTATCTGTTTCAGTCACGAAATTAATTGGACAATGACAAGATTAACAATGGCAAAAAAATTACTTAGTGCGAATAGTGTGTCCTTTAGTTTTATCGGATTAACATTTTGCAAAAAGAACGGTATAGTTACAGTTTGTAGAATATATAGTCTATGTAATTGAAATCAGTATAGAAATATACGAAAGAATCTATTCTAACCTTAGGTGATAATTAGTATATTTAGATAAGTAATCTAGCAACTAAGACGATATCGATAAGGCAGCTATTAATCTGCAAATAATATATTCCGACTTGTATATAAATATGAAAATATCTTTCAGTGCATGAACAATGTTCATTGAACATTATGTCATTGTACTAGTTTATATAAAATATAGCATGTCACTTTAGAGTCTATATTAACAATAAATTGCAGTTTATATTGAGCTCTAGTTCTATCGAAATATATAATAAATTACTGCCCATTCACACTAGTTAAATATAAGAATTTTCTATGTTAGACATAAGATAAGTTATACAGTAAAGACTATTTACTTTCAGGAAATAAGTTCGTAACACATCGTTAGACTGTTTGTATTGCAGATTACAGCAACTGTATTTATATTATTGATGTAGCTTTTCTTAGAAATATAGATGCAGACAAGATCATAATGGCTTGCATTATAGTTTTAGCTGCATATCTTTCTTAGCGGACTCTTTTGTGTATCTTTTGTGTATTTAAGACAATTGAATATTTTATGAAAATTACTAAATACAAATGCCCCAGATAACCTATGTCATTATAACTTATAGTATTCTTACATATACAATTATATATGATATGATATTTTAGTTTTATTTTATATATATTTATAGTGATTTTTATGTAAAATTTAGATGGTTTAATTTATTTAACAAATACTTTATAAATATTGATATATCTCCATATATGTATATATATATATATATATATATATATATATATATATATGTATATATATATATATATATATATATATATATATATATATATATATATGTATATATATACGATATATAAAGTACGAATAAGGAAATATGAATGTGATTTTATTAGATGTAAATATCTAGTTATAGTACACTGTATAGTGTATATACTATGTTATAAAACACTACAGGATAAATTCTTGAAATGCGCTCTTGCATTGTTCGTCATGTTATCTTGACTTATCTTGACTTATCTTGACTTATCTTGACTTATCTTGACTTATCTTGACTTATCTTGACTTATCTTGACTTATCTTGACTTATCTTGACTTATCTTGACTTATCTTGACTTATCTTGACTTATCTTGACTTATCTTGACTTATCTTGACTTATCTTGACTTATCTTGACTTATCTTGACTTATCTTGACTTATCTTGACTTATCTTGACTTATCTTGACTTATCTTGACTTATCTTGACTTATCTTGACTTATCTTGACTTATCTTGACTTATCTTGACTTATCTTGACTTATCTTGACTTATCTTGACTTATCTTGACTTATCTTGACTTATCTTGACTTATCTTGACTTATCTTGACTTATCTTGACTTATCTTAACTTATCTTGACTTATCTTGACTTATCTTGACTTATCTTGAGTTATCTTGACTTATATTGACTTATCTTGACTTATCTTGACTTATCTTGAGTTATCTTGACTTATCTTGACTTATCTTGAGTTATCTTGACTTATATTGACTTATCTTGACTTATCTTGACTTATCTTGACTTATCTTGACTTATCTTGACTTATCTTGACTTATCATGACTTATCTTGACTTATCTTGACTTATCTTGACTTATCTTGACTTATCTTGACTTATCTTGATTTATCTTGACTTATCTTGACTTATCTCGACTTATCTTGACTTATCTTGACTTATCTTGACTTATCATGACTTATCTTGACTTATCTTGACTTATATTGACTTATATTGACTTATCTTGACTTATCTTGACTTATCTTGACTTATCTTGACTTATCTTGACTTATCTTGACTTTTCTTGCCTTTTCTTGCCTTTGCTTGCCTTTTCTTGCCTTTTCTTGCATGATCTCGCCCAATCGAGCCCTATATCGTCCTATCTCGACCTACCTCGCGCCATTTCAGTTTTGGATATCACTCTTCGACGACACTTTCGAATCCGAGTTCTCGTAAGTCAGCCCCGTGTAACGATTCGGCTGGTCATCGGCGAAAGTGCTGCCCGTTTGACCGGAAATCGCGAGTTGAAGATCTTCGCGCATGCGCCTGCGATTGGTTCTCGACGTCTCGGAACGGTCAAGACTGACATCGAGGATGCCGAGGACTCCGGTGACTTGGCGGTACACGTATATGGAGACAAAGACGGGCACCATGGCGTACAGAGCGAACACGCCAAAGGTCAACATGCTCAAACTGTCCTTACTCTCGCCCCCTTGCTCGTGTACTGATCCTGTAAAAGTGTGGTGTGGTGTGCGGTGGTGTGCGGTGGTGTGCGGTAGTGTGCGGTGATGGGCGGTGGTGAGATGTGGTGTGGTGTGGTGTGCGGTAGTGTGCGTTGATAGGCGGTGGTGAGATGTGGTGTGGTGTGGTGTGCGGTAGTGTGCGTTGATGGGCGGTGGTGAGATGTGGTGTGTTGTGGTGTGCGGTAGTGTGCGTTGATGGGCGGTGGTGAGATGTGGTGTGTTGTGGTGTGCGGTAGTGTGCGGTGATAGGCGGCAATGGGCGATAGTGAGATGTGATGTACAGCGGTGTGCGATGGCATGCCTTGGTGTGCGGTGGTGTTCGGTGGTGTGCGTTGGTGTGCGGTGGTGTGCATTGGTGTGCGGTGGTGTGCATTGGTGTGCGGTAGTGTTCGGTGGTGTGAGTTGATTTGCGGTGTGTGCGATGGTGAGATGTGGAGTGCGGTGGTATGTGCGTATGTGTGCGTGAAGAATTTATTATACACAAAGAATTTAACATATAAATAAATATTCACTTGTGGTTCCAATTGGAACATATTAATAAATATTAATAAATATTCGTGTGTTTATAAATAAAAATGAACGTTATAGTAAAATAAAAAATGAAAGTAATATTGCGTGACTATTGTAAACTATAGCATGGGAGGTAGTGAGAGGGTTATGAGGTGCGAAGATAAGAGTGTATTTTATCAATTTGTCTTCATATTTAGTACTTGAGTTGTGTGGTTGGTCATAAAGCAGGGTTTCCTTTAATATGGTTAGTAGTTTATAGTCGATGGAATTAGCAGTTGTCATCCAGTTTAGTCGTAATCGTAAGTCCGTAATACTTGTAGTAGTTGTATTGTTTGAGTTTGTAAATTAGTAGGTTACTTCTGTTTATAATTGCGTCAAGTCTTTTAAGTGTAGTTTTAGTCTGTCCAGTGAGTAAAGTATTACAATAGTTTAGTCGAGATATTATCGAATGTGTAAGTAAAGTGGCAGTATTTTTATTTATATAAGGTCGGAGTTTATATAAGTTGTATAAATGGTAGGTAGTGATTTGTTTCATTGAAAGAATGTGTTGGTCAAAGTTTAATTTGTTGTCAAATTTGGCTTCAAGGTTTTTGTCGAGTCAGCTGGTTTAATCGGTATGTCGTTTATGAAAATATTTGGGAATGCTGGTTGTGTATTTATTTTAGCAGTGCAAATATTGATGAGTTCTATTTTTGTAGAGTTAAGTAGTCAGTCATTTGTCGTCAATCAGTTATGTAAGTCAGTAATTATGTACTATGTGCGGTGTGCGGTGAAATACGAAGGCGTACTGCACACCGCACACCGCACTCTTTACGCTTGACACGCTGTCTCCTTTTCTTATCTACCAACATAACCACTCGGAGCGGAATTCAACACAATATACTCATCAACCAGTCCATTGGAATAGTTAGACCAACACACGCCTCGCCGACACGAAATACACTGACACACGCCACGCCGATGAAATGAATACCGACATACTCCGAACCGACACCCTCTACACCAATAGACACACGCCATACGGACATACGCCGTACTGCCACATATCTCACTAATACACGCCACATTGACATATGCCATATTAATGACGCATCGGCAAATGCCTCTCATTCGACCCATCAAACCCAGTTGACCACACCGATAACTACATTCGAAAGACTGGACGAAGCGAGATCGACGTACGCATTAACGACGCCCGCCACACGCCCGCCACACGCCCGCCACACGCCCGCCACACGCCCACCACACGCCCGCCACACGCCCACCACACGCCCGCTACGAACTCTTTAGTGCGCACGTTTCCCTGGCAACGGACAACGGATCTCGGCAGTATTTGTCTTGCGGCCGGAATAAGCAGAAGTACGGTATTCCGCGCAGGTCACCCATCGAACAAAGGATGTAGGCAGTGGAACCACCGTTACCGCCTCCCGTTACTCCCGTTACTCCCGTTACTCCCGTTACTCCCGTTACTTCCGTAGCGGCTTCTTCTAAACCGGAAGTTCTCCGTAAATCGTAAGGGGAAGTCGGCGAAGCCGAAGTTGTCACGGAACCGAAAGCATCGCCGGAAACCGATTTATTGACCTCCGTTATCACCTGGGCTTTGAGTTTTCCGTTCGCCAACCAGAGAATGTGGCAACCGCAGAGGAAGCTACTTCCGGTCAAGTGGAGCACCCGCCGTTCGCCTCGATTGGTTCCGGTGGACAAGTAGTTGCCCAGCGAAGTCTGCCACGCCATATCGCCGAGTGCCGTATGCTCGAGCAGTAACGCCCGCAATTCGGGGAGCGCCCCGAAATCCTCCGCCAGTGATTTCAACGGATTACGGCTGAGGTCGAGTAGTTCCAGATTACGCAGACGGATGAAAATGCCGCGCGGCACCGTTTTTATGCGATTTTCGTTCAGGTAGAGGTGCTCGAGTAACGGTAGAAAACGCCATATACCCGGACTAATGGAATTGATGTAGTTACGAGAGAAGTCGGCCACTCTGTAACGGGATTTGAAGTCTATCGTCAAAAGAGTTTGTCTACTCGTTGTGTTCGCGGCTGCGAGTTCCGTCAAAGGACCATTGCTACAGTTTAGTGATTTTGCTCCATCCATCCTCAACCAATCAAATTGCAGCACAATAATTGCAATGTCGAGAATAACATAAGACTCAGTTGAACAACGCTTTTGTACCTGCGTATGGCGTGTGTTATAGGTATGTGTGGCGTGTGTTATATGTGGCGTGTGTTATATGTATGTGTGGCGTGTGTTATAGTTATGTATGGCGTGTGTTATAGTTATGTATGGCTTGTGTTATAGGTATGTATGGCGTGTGTTATTGGTATGTGTGGCGTGTGTTATATGTGGCGTGTGTTATATGTATGTATGGCGTGTGTTATAGTTATGTATGGCGTGTGTTATAGTTATGTATGGCTTGTGTTATAGGTATGTATGGCGTGTGTTATTGGTATGTGTGGCGTGTGTTATTGGTATGTATGGCGTGTGTTATAGTTATGTATGGTGTGTGTTATAGTTATGTATGGCGTGTGTTATAGGTATGTATGGCGTGTGTTATAGGTATGTGTGGCATGTGTTATTGGTATGTATGGCGTGTTTTATTGGTATGTATGGCGTGTGTTATTGGTATGTGTGGCGTGTGTTATTGGTATATATGGCGTGTGTTATTGGTATGTATGGCGTGTGTTATTGGTATGTGTGGCGTGTATTATTGGTATGCATGGCGTGTGTTATTGGTATGTATGGCGTGTGTTATAGGCATGTGTGGCGTGTGTTATTGGTATGTATGGCGTGTTTTATTAGTATGTATGGCGTGTGTTATTGGTATGTGTGGCGTGTGTTATTGGTATGTATGGCGTGTGTTATTGGTATGTATGGCGTGTGTTATAGGCATGTGTGGCGTGTGTTATTGGTATGTATGGCGTGTGTTATAGGTATATGTGGCGTGTGTTATTGATATGTATGGCGTGTGTTATTGGTATGTATGGCGTGTGTTATAGGTATATGTGGTATGTGTTATAGGTATATGTGGTATGTGTTATAGATATGTGTGGTGTGTGTTAGTGATATGTATAGCGTGTGTTAATGGTATGTGTGGCGTGTGTTATTGGTATAGGTGGCGTGTGTTATTGGTATGGGTGGCGTGTGTTTTGCATGTGTATAAGTTGTAAGTTGTATGTCGATTGTATAGTGTTTCATAATATATACTACAAATATTTATCAATAGATGTTTAGTTATACATATTCTAGTACTTATGTATAATGGGAACATGTATGGCGTACATTGTATGGCATACACTATATAGCGTACATTGCATGGCATATAACGTAAACTGTATAGCATACACTGCACGGCGTACATTGTATGGCGTATGGACACAGTGTATGGCGTACATTGTATGGCGTATGGACACAGTGTATGGCGTACATTGCATGGAGTATGGATACACTGCATGACGTACATTGTATGGCATATGACGTACATTGTATGTATATGACACTGATGACCTTAGGTATGACCTTTTGGTAATATATTCTTGGGAGTGAAATAATTATTATGAAGTAATAATTATTAATATTAAAAACATGATCATTTACAGATTTTTACATTAATTATATTATTTATCAGTGGTATATTTTATATATCATATATCAAATGTATATGTTATATATTATATATCAAATGTATATGTTATATATTATATATCAAATGTATATGTTATATATTATATATCAAATGTATATGTTATATATTATATATCAAATGTATATGTTATATATTATATATCAGATGTTTATTTTATATATTATATATCAAATGTATATGTTATATATTATATATCAAATGTATATGTTATATATTATATATCAAATGTATATGTTATATATTATATAACATATACATATAACATATACATTTGATTTGTATTAATATATAATATGTATATGTTATATATTATATATTAAATGTATATTTTATATATTATATAATATCAGGCAGATATATTCATGTTTAATATCGGCGATTTCCTAAACGTTTGAATGACATTGTATTTAGATTATAATGACCCTATTTGAGAACAGAGGGGAGGAGTCAACGGTCAGTTAGTTAAGTGCAAGGGAGTTCAATAGGAAGCAGTTGTAATCCTAGCTGTTGTGTCTTGTAGTATATCCAATGTGGTTGGTTGCTGTCTCACTTTGAAAATAGAAGTTATATAGTTGGTCGGATTCAGCCGAAGTATATTTCTTATTCATAGGTTTGGTACGAGATCAAGGAATTGACTAATTCACATGAGTATTATGTATTTGCTAACCGGCGGTGATTTTTTCATTAGGGGCACTGCTGAAATCATTAATGCGCTCATCACGATTACCAAATAACGGGACCCTTCCATCGTAAACAACCTCCAAACCGCTATCATGTTCAATAGCTATACGCAATTCATACTTTTGCCGATTGAAAACATTAGTGAAATAATTTTATTTTATTTTGAAAATTAAAAAAAAGCATTTTTCAAAACTAAATCGATCATCTCAACATTTTCACGTGTAAAGATACTAAATAATGAAGAGCTGCGCACGTATGTATTTACTTCTTACCAGACTCTACATATACGTATAATAATCATGACTATTATAATAGTCATTGGTGAGATTGTTTCCATAGCGACTTGCTGAGATTATATTAATAAATGCATTTATATATATTCTTTCATTCTTCTGACCCTAACCACAATTCAAATGTCTTAGTAGTGTACTTACTAAATATGTCATTAACCCAATTCGTTAGGAACACACACCTTGGTTTATAACTTTTATTAAATTAATCAATATATATATATATATATATATATATATATATATATATATATATATATATATTTGCATTTATAATTTATGTTGATAGTAATTTATTTGAATAATAAATAATTTTGAATTAAATATATTTATTTTTTATTAAAATCATAGAAAGTAAATTTAATTTTAAATACCGCAGTACCTATTAGATTCGAGTAAAGTTCGAGTAAAGTTCGAGTAAAGTTCGAGTAAAGTTCGAGTAAAGTTCGAGTAAAGTTCGAGTAAAGTTCGAGTAAAGTTCGCGTACAACACCGGGACGTACAGGCCAAGGTAACGCTGCGTAATATTGACCTCTACCTTCTAGTAGCGCCACGAATACGGTGGACCGAGTGGGTTGCAAACGGCATACGTAGTATCAAATGGATAGCACTCGACCGAGACTACTCGGACTCAAGACGCGCCACCTACCCACACCACTACTCCCGTTACTTCTACTCCTACTTCTGCCGTTACTTCCGATTGCCGAAACAGTCGAGAATTCGTCGACGTTTGCGATAAATGCGTCGGCGGCTCCGGCGGCCATTTCCGTCCCTGGAGCCATGCCTTATCACCTGGTTGACCTCTACGTAGGAGTCGATGACCTCGACCTCTCCGCGCTAGGCTACACGTCGCTGACCAACGGTTCCATGTACCCGTTGACCTCTAAGAGCTCGGTGAGAGCGTTGTCTTTAAATCTTTCCGATAATCTTATCAAGGTTGTACAGCGAGAGGCCTTGTCACCTTTGACCTCGCTTCTAATTCTGGACCTGTCCGGGAACCTGCTCGTCGCCATCCTCCCCTGGTACTTTGATGGGCCTACGGATTTACAGGTAGCGTTAAATTACCGAGAACTTTTTAATTGGAGTTTTCATAAATATCATTATTTCATAATACCTTTATTTCAAAAAATGAAAGATGTAATGCTCGAATATATCTATATATATATATATATATATATATATATATATATATATATATATATATATATATATATATATATGTAGAATATATTATAATATATCATATATTCTCCCATCTCCATAACTTATTCTAATTGCAATTACAACTTAGGTTTATATTCGGTTTCATTTCGTAACGACCAGTTTGATGCAATCCTACCGTACGCCGTGAAACAGCGGCTCGGCAGGGTCATGACCTTAACCTCCCCACCCTCAGGAACTGTACTTGGGCCACAACCGCATCGTGACAGTTAGCTACGCCTTCGGCCGTTTCCGGAGCCTGCGCCTGCTCGACTTGACCGGCAACGCGTTCTCGGACTTCGGCGTTCGCGGCTACTTCGCGGCTTTGACGGCCGGCGGCGATTTGACCGCTGTCCGAACCGGACTGACCGGCGGACTCGCCGTGCAGTGCCACTGCGAGCTGGTGTGGCGGTGGCGCCTGTTGTACGGGCTTCCCGGCGACCCGGAAGTCGTGACCCCGCCATTGATCTGCATGCTAGAGGTGCTGGGTGCCGTCGTAAATTGCGATTACGCTGTGCCCAGCGAACCGTGTCGACCTAGCGTTGACCTGCTGAACGACAATTGTAAATTTGGTGAGTATTGTATTCGTTTCGCGAGAGAACGCTCGACTCCCGGCGTACTCGCGGCTGGAGTAGAAGTACACCCGCACCCGAGTACGAGTACTCTACTCTAGCGTACACGTATAGTTGCGGGTAATTGGTAAGGTAGTTGGAAAATTTACACCCGTTACTTAGATATGAGATTACGGGCATCATGATAAACAAGTAATTGAGTTCAACTACTGCTAGCCCCTAAGTAGGGTACCTAAGTAGGGTTACTTTATTAATCGCTTACTTTATTAATCCATTATTTTTAATATCCGTAAATATTTCAGAGTAATATAATGGTGCATTACGATCTTAAAATCTAACTTTTGTATATTTATAGATATACCTATAGTAACTATAGTTACAATAAAAATAGTTACTCAAGCTATTCATTTCTCGCGGATTCGATACGTCATTTATGTTAGGTAATTAGATTGCGTTATATAACAACATGTGCTCTTCTACCAGAATATGTAAATAATCCCGTAGTTCATAATCGCAGTATATCAAATTCTACTATATCATAATTCTTGAGAACACACATCTTCGTACATATTCATTTGTAGTATGTTTATGACTCTAGGAGTGAGTTTATAGTTTAGTCGTGTAATCGAATGTAATGGCTTAACATTGGCTTCATTTATATTAATTAATAATAATTGTTATCTATGATATGAATTAATGAGTGCATACAATATAAATATATTGATATATTTTTTTTTATATAATAGTGAATAATTATCATTGTTTTACATTGCAGATTATAATAAAACTAAAGGTTAGTTTATCTTATATATATATATATATATATATATATATATATATATATATATATATGCATATATATACGAATATATGATAATAATTAATATAACATTAACGCACTATTTAAGAGGTGTTTCATTATCAATACAATATCAGTTTTAATTATTGTTCAATTCTTTTGAAAACGTGAACAACACTTTCTACTATAAATAAACATAGATAATAATCTGTTATCGATTTAGTAATATAGCGTACTCTACTGATAAGGTCATCGGTGAGATTAGTAGAAAGGAATATACGCACTCAGAAATAACTTTAACATTAAACACACGCCACGCTGTTTTTCTCCCGTAAAATCGTTCTTAAACGCACGCCACGCGGCTTCAAGCCTACAAACATTATTAAACGCACGCTACGCTGTTTTTCTCCCATAAAATCGTTCTTAAACGCACGCCACGCGGCTTCAAGCGTACCAACATTATTAAACGCACGCCACGCTGTTTTTCTCCCATAAAATAGTTCTTAAACGCACGCCACGCGGCTTCAAGCGTACCAACATTATTAAACGCACGCTCGGCTGTTTTTCTCCCATAAAATCGTTCTTAGACGCACGCCACGCTGTTTTTCTCCCGTAAAATCGTTCTCAAACGCACGCCACGCGGATTCAAGCCTACCAACATCATTAAACGCACGCCGCGCGCCTCCCGAACCGCAGAGAACGAGAATAACTCCAAAAACAAGTTCGTGATGTGGCCGTTGTACGCGATTACCGTTACCGGCGTATTGTGCTGCGTCGGCAACAACAGTTTCTCCGGCGGATCCAAAGGGAAGATGCGGATCATCAAATCGCGGCACATCAAGAAAGCGACGAGCCAGAAAATGACTTCGTTGAGCTGGCACAGCGAACAGGGCATCGACAACCTGCTTTCCGAGTTCAGCGAAGACCTCGCAAGACTGTCCACGTCGGTGTCTCAGCACTTGGGCGGCGTTCCCACGCTAAATGCCGAGGAGGTCGACGAGGTTGAACAGTAGTCGGGTTGCGGAGTCGACCGTTCGAGGTCGTTACGAGCGAGGACTCGAGTTGCGTCGAGAATTCGGAGGACGGCTGGCCGACGAGAAACGTTGCGAGAGATCTGTGAATTAGTGTAAATAGTTCGGCTCAATAAACTATTTAAAAAGTACGTCGGTAATTCGGTTGGCATGCCGGTGGAGTATAAAGAATAATTTCATGCGAAATTTATGTTTTCTCGGGTGTTTGTATATTTAGAAGCGCCGTTTACATAATAATGTATTTTATATAATTCTATATAACATTTAAAAATTTTACTTTATATATATAAATCACGTGCAGATGATTTATTTAGGAGATTTTAGACATTTATAAGATAAAGTTTATTTAAAATATTATCAATTATACCGAATACAAAACTTCCTAATTAGGGGAATATCTAGCTGTCAATTACACTTTTTAATGACGTGTCTATCAATAATTGTAAATATTATGATATATTTACTATAAATATAGTTTAATATTTTAATATAACTATATTTTGATTTGAAACTATATATTACAAGTGAATGTATCTACTTATTTTGTAATTAGAGAGCCATATAAGTAATTACTTTACTGATCTCGGTACTTGATAATATGATATACTACATTTTTTTTGATTCAAATGTATTTGATACTTGTATAATATTGAATAGTAAATTTCCAAAGGGATTGTAAACTATTGAATGCAAAAGTCTTGATTATTTAACTAACGCGATGGTATTAAATATCGAGTATGGTAATAAATAGCATACATTGTATATATATTTAAATATAATTCACAATCTATATAAAATGATAAATAATTTACAAAGTTAATTTATTAAATATATGTTTTCTTATGCCATCGATGTGAAGTATAGCATTCTGTTTCAATATTTTCGATGCTGCCTTTTGAATACCGACATTCAAATTGAAATTAAAAAATGGATTTTAATTAAAATTATATTATAATTTCCGTTAGAGAATATTAAAATTATATTTGGGTAACATTAGATATTATTTTTATATTATAATATATATATAATTCTGATAACCTTACTGACATAAACTACGCAATTGTGTGAATATTGTTGTGTATAGTATGTTTCATACTTTATTATAAATTCTTTGTTAAGAATATTGTGTAGAAAAATTATAGTTATTTTAAAGTACATTTAAACTACTTAATAATTCCCCATATAATAATTAATAATTCCTTTCCAACTTAATTCTAGGAAAAATGTATTTTCAATATATAAGAAATATTATTATTATCTTTATGATAAGCTACTTACATAGATAAAAATAAATGTATATATTAATATTAATATTTTAATTTGAGTATTTACATATTATTTAATCTAAAATTTAACAAATATCGTTACTTACCGGAATGTCCTGATTCAGAAAATGTATCAAGATTTCATTCTTCTATTCTAATTATTTTTTGACTCCCTTCTGTCGCTTCATTAACACAAATAAGTAATGATAGCGCAAGTTGAAGTATATAATAAAAATGATATTTACTTTCATTATTAATTTTGTAATGTGTAATTAAAATATAACGACAATAATAATCACATTGTATATAATAAAATAACTTTAAATAATAAAGTTACACTAGCAGAAATATATTTAAGAATAAAGAGGTATATTAAGATTATAGCGGTACAAATGATAATATTATTAAATGCATATATTCAAGTCAAGTAACTATATTTTATACCGTATAAAGAGTTTCAGAAACGGTATACCATGAAACTTTGAAAACACCAATGATATCATTGTTGATCCTATACTTAATTAGTGAAATACTCTATATATATGACATATATATACTAATTGTATGTTTACCAAAATATAAAGATTTGGTTTTTTAAATTAATGACAAATGTGAACTTATTTCCAATTATACTTAACATAATCAACAACATACTATTAATAACTCACGTAACATTTCTCTATACTTATTTACTTAAATTCTATAAAAACATTATACAGTTATACATTATACAGCTACTTAGAAAAATCAACTATAAAATTCATTTATCAGTTAAACCAAGACTTGAAAAAACTGTGTTAAAATAAAATGTATAGAATTTTTAATTGACTCCCATTTTCTAATTCCAATAATGACAAATTGAATTCATTCGTAAAATATTTTAATATGATCTAATTGGACGTGACCAGCTAATTATTCTACTTCTAATACTACTACTACTACTACTACTACTACTACTACTACTACTACTACTACTACTACTACTACTACTACTACTACTACTACTACTACTACTACTACTACTACTACTTACGCCGCTACCACCACCATGTAATAACTTAAGATATGAAAATATCGATACCCAATCTAAATTCAGTGAATTATTATTTATTTTGATGATTTTGATATGCTACCGATGATTATTTATAACCTATTCACCTGTAAATAAACAAGTCATTTTTTATATTATTATTTGGAAATGAAAATGATACGTTTATGTTAAAACAATATATGCAATCTGAACATAATGATGAATAGAATACAATGGGCATATATAATTAGCATTTTACTCATTAGTCTTATTATAATTATATTTAATACTGTTTGTAATAATATAATCGAAACCCATTGGCGACATCTATCGAAGAACAATTATTTTCAATCTGCATTTTTCGAAACATGGTTACCATTTATAGATTTTAATATTAGATATATATATATATATATCTGATGAGTAATGTTGTTGAAATTAAATCATCAAATATGAGTATGATTCAAACCTTGTCATTATATCCAGTAGAGTAAATACAAATATATAAAAATGTAGCACTGATATGTTTTTGTTTGTTTTATATTTATTCTAGTCTCAACATAGGGGAAAAACCCTCGAGATCATTTATAGTATTGACATATCAATAATCTTGTAATTTTCTCATAGTTGTCTGTATAAACATCATGCAATGCATCTATTTTGAAACGTGAGCTATATTTGAATAAGCATAATAATATATAATTGTATAGAACTCTTCCTAATGCCTGGTAGTATATATCCAGGTGCCAAATAATGCATACATATTAGGTTCCACTAGAGATGGTATTGCCATGCTTAATCGTTCAGTGTAAACTTATTTTTCATTCGCGACCCTTTCCATGTCCTTTCCATGTCCTTGCCATGTCCATTCACCTCATTGTGTCCGTAGTGGCCTTTGTCCGCATCTCTTTATCTTAAACTTCACTCCTTTGAACGTTACACGTTCGCCTTCTACTTTTAAACTGCGTAATCCGTACGCCAATGATAATACCTCCACAGGTGGGTCATCTTCTGTTATCCCGTCATCCTATCATATCCTTACGTCATGGGCAAGATGTCCTATTTCGATAAATACAAGATCGATGCTTCAGTCGTTTGGAAAGTAAGTTGCGTCCTAATGAAACATTCTTATACATTGAAACTCCGACCTTTATGTATTAGAATCTATATATATTTAACTTATGTAAGATGTTGTGTGTGTTTAACTACAGCGACATGTGTAGTGTCTTATCATACACTAAATTACTCACTAAATTACTCACTAAATTACTCACTAAATTACTCACTAAATTACTCACTAAATTACTCACTAAATTACTCACTAAATTACTCACTAAATTACTCACTAAATTACTCACTAAATTACTCACTAAATTACTCACTAAATTACTCACTAAATTACTCACTAAATTACTCACTAAATTACTCACTTTATCTCTTATCTCACTCCTCACTACATATCTCTATATAACTCATTACATATCTTACCTCACTCCTCGCCCCAGTCACTATATTACTCACTACATCTCTAACCAACCTAACCTTACGTCTACACTCGCTCCTACCTACCTCACCATACCATTTACCTTGCTCCTCTCCAACCCCACCGCACCTCTAAATTCGACTCTCACCGTGTCACTTGTCACATTCTCACCGTGTCACTTGTCACATTCTCACCGTGTCACTTGTCATATTCTCACCGTGTCACTTGTCACATTCTCACCGTGTCACTTGTCACATTCTCACCGTGTCAATTATCACATTCTCACCGTGTCACTTGTCACATTCTCACCGTGTCACCTGTCATCTTCTCGCTATCTCTTACTCCGAGTTTCATCGGGCTCATCGCCAGTCCTCTTTTCGTGCTCCAATAGAGCACGGGCGTTAAGCAGATGCTATGCGAGATAACTGAGTACGTTGCACCCCTACTACTACTCGATGCCGTGGTGGTAAAGCGTTACCCCGGATGTGATCCCGAGCACCTGAAAGAGAAACGAACCCACTGGTTGCAGGTTATGGAAATCGTATGCGTACGAGCTCTCGTGTGGTATTGCCACTATTCCAAGACACCAGACGATGTAACTATTATACGAATTATATAATAAGTTTAAATAAAAAATAAACAAAATATATTTTTAATATAATAAAATATTGTTTTCACTTTTACTATATAATAAAAAATAATAATAACCCGGGATTTTTTCGGGGATGATTCTAATTACATTAATTTCCCGCAATACAAAGTTTGCATATACGTTCTACTACGTCTCATTTGTGAGGAAATTCATGCCAGATATGTTCCCATGGGTACACACCATATGCTCACGTCAGTGTATTTTATCTATCTCATGATGAGGTGGACCTGACACAAATTTACTTTTTGCGTGCTTGGATTCTATATGTAATATATTATTTACTGGCAGTAGCATATGCTCTTTACGAGCTATAAACTATATATTTAAAACGGTGATAGTACGAGTAATAAGGTTATTAATGTTTTAATTAATATATCTAATAATAATAAATACATATGAAAAACTCTATTTGTTATAGTGTATTTTTATATGCGAGAACAATATAGTAATCGATAATAAAACAATAATCACTTTTTCTTTTACCATACAATACAATGCGTTATCTATTATTCACAACTGATAAATCGTATGCATACTATTGGACAATATCCATAATTGTAAACTATTTGTATATAGAATTATATTAGCTACTAATTGTAATTAACATTAATTAATAATAATATCATTATAATGATACTACAATACATCTATTCTGATATCTAATCCATGTGAATCTAATGAAATCACTAATCCTAACTATATATATTAAGATAATAGGAATACTAATCCTGCTTATATAATATAAGTACTACAAACTATATATTCATATAGAACACATTAAACATTAACATTTAATTCATTTTATTATATATATAAAACAAATTACATCATATTTATATATTGTTAAATAATAGACCGATAAACCACAATATATATATATATATATATATATATATATATATATATATATATATTATACGCTGTAAGATTGTAGTAATATAATTATACACAATTATATACAATTATTTTAAATACAAAATATATAATATATTCCTAATGAAATTAAAATATATTTTCACACTTAATTATATAACAAAAATCTAAAATAACTTAGATATTTTTCAAGAAGTGTTAAATATTAGATACATATCAAATATATTTGAAAAATAAAAATTTATTTCAATTATTTTATATTAAAAATTTCAAAATATATTTAAATAGTTACACCATCTATTTTCATTTATATCGTAATCTTAAAAATGCTGGCTAATGTGAATATATAATTATATATATAATTATAAATGAAAATTGATATATATACATATATAATATATATATATATATATATATATATATATTATAATAAGAAATATATATATACATATATATTTCTACTTACGTATCTTAACAATTAACATAAATACCACTACCTAGATAACTAGGGTACTGCCACACGAAGCTCCATCTGGTTATGAAATTCTTATTCACCTTCTACTATCCTTGGTAATCTACGATTTATTTTTTTATTTTGTACATCGTCTGCTTCATTCGGTGCCTTTTCTCTACAAGAACATACATTATATCCACCACAAGTTAGAAATATATAGATATTAACATAAACTGAACAGTGTACAGTGTACACTGTACACTGTACACTGTACAGTGTACACTTGTATGTGATATACGTATAGGTAATAGTCGCAATAAAATATATAATACTCGCATATCATGTTTTATTATATAGACATTATAATTTAATATAGTATTCCCTGTAGTAGTATATACTATTATATATATTAATAATATATATATATATATATGTTATTTTTTATATATCAAGTTTAAATAAATATTATGACTAGTAATATAATTGATTTAATTTACTATTATTATATATTATATCATATACAAGGCGTTACATGCGATTATATTTTAATTCGATAACGAGTATATAGTAAATTGAATTAAAATTAACAAAGCATTGCTGCAAATTCATCTGTACCATTCATTCTTGTCAAAGTACTTGAATATTATTATGGAAATATATTCTTTTCATAATAACAATTAAACTGACATAATTATACATATATATATATATATATACATATATATATATATACACATATATATATATAAACACACAGGGACAATGTCTATGCCAGGATCACTAACAAACTCTCTATTGTGGAACGTGTAATTTTAGTTCTTAGTGCTAACTTTTCTTTAAGGGTTCGTATATATTTTACAATATAGTTAAAACTGTACACTGTACAGTGTACAGTGTGCAGTGTACAGTATGCACCGTACACTGTACATTACACTCTACGGTGTAGAATTATTTGATTGCATCCTATAGACTGCATATAAAGGTGAGATTTTGTATCTTTTAAAGTTAAAAGATTATTAGTCATTAAAATTCCCCAGAGATATGCCACCTCCACACTAGAAACTTGCCCACTCTAGGACCTTGCCCACTTTAGGAAGAACCACCCCTAACCATAAGTTCCAACGCTGATCCGATGGGATAACTAGCTCACCCAGAACACCCCACCCGTCAAGAACCTCGGAAACCAATCCGCAAGCTTCCTTACGTAACACACCAACACAGAAAGCGTTGCCCCTAGTTCTGAGTATTGCGCATATAATCCAAAAGCGCGCCATCCCACGATAAGCCCCTCCCACAGATCCTCGGGGCCCATCCGCTCACCAGGGCGGTATTCGTGCCGTGTTTCCTGTCGATGTTGACGCACGCTCATTGCGGGTACTCGGCGCCCTGGTTCTACGATTGCGCATTTCCGGCCGTGTTTGCGAGTTCCGCGGAGCATTTTCAACACCACGGCAACCGCGGCGACAAACGTTTTCAACCTTTCCTGCGCTACTTGGATGATTGGAACGAAGGAAAACCCGCGAGTAATAGTTCTTGGCGAGCGGTCGTGAAAATCTTTCAAGCGTAATCTATACTTTAGTCTGTACTTTAATCTGTACTTTAGTTTGTACTTTAGATGTTGTTAAATAATGACTTTAATAGTAGACTTACAATTTATGATTTCTATAGATTGTAACTAAGATATACTAAGATATTGTATAGGTCTTACAAGATTCTTCAATAATCTAGATTTTGAGAGATATCGTAGATATTGTTAATAAACATTTGTCAGCCTTATTATTTATAAAATACACTACGAAGTTTATTATGGACGTTTATTGTTCTATTTCAATTAATATGTAGTTTTTGTAAAGTATTTTTTTATATCGAATAATTACACAATTCTCATTACCTAATTATTCAGTTAATTACATTCTAAAATACTTAATACACTGTTCGTTAAATACTTTTATTACCTTATTTATTATACTATTATATACTATTTATAAGTAGTACTTATTCATAAAATACAATACAAATATTTTGTTTATCTAGTAATACTATAGATAGTTGAATGATAATATAGATACTCAACTATCAATGGTAATACTAATATAAAATATGTATATAAAGTACTTCAAATTTAAACAAATATGAAATAGGTTTTTTTAAATTGGTTATTTTACTGTAAATAAATATAAAGTTTTTTTTATTTCTAAATGTTTAATATAAATATTTATTAATTTCAATTTTTGTGAACTGTAAAAAATCTATAACAATAGTTACATATAAACTTTTTTATATATATTTATTAACAATTAAATAATAAAATATCAAGATAGTTGCATGTATTGTGTATGGGACAGTGTTCTAATGTAAGCAATTGTGTAGCAAAGATGAGGAGACAATATAAACAATTAGGATATTGTGGAATGCATTATATAGAGAAAAAAAAGATAGACACAAAGTACAAGTTAACGAGATAACATTTCTTTCAGGAATTTCGATGAAACCTGACAAATTTATAATAATAAATTATCAAACATGGAAATGAAAATTGATTAAGAATATTTGATTTATAAACCACAGAAAATTATTTATTGTTATATAACATCAATTTGAAATTATTAATATACAAGATATCACTTTAAATCTAATTCTATGTGCGAGATGGTTTTACCTGGTTTTTGATGCCTACTAAATATGTATTGCCTCCGTGTCTTTGCCACTCTATCTCGAAATCTCCCGCCACTATTTCAGCTCCTTTTTTACGCTTTAATCCAGTCTCATCGAGAGATAACTCGCACATCTTCATGTCATCGATACCTGTTAATCATATTTAGAAATCGTAGAGCGCGAAGAAATTAATCAGAAATAAGGTGAAAATGAATAATACATTAGTTAAAGGAGAGATAGTAAATAAATAGAAGTGATCATAATTTAAGATCGATTAAAGAGGTTGTTGCTAGTTGTGTAGTCAATGATGTATGTATAAAGACAAAGCATGGCTTAATAAAGGATTTTGTTGTCTTTACCGACCGGCAACCAATAGAATTGCATTGACGGTATTCGTCGTAGAGTCCGGATGAAGTTCCATTTGACGAGCGATCCACTTTCCGTCGAAATGGGCATACCACCAACCTTTACGAGAGTGCACTGTTGCAGATGGAAGTGGGTTAGAATTCTGGCCGCCTCTAGTCGAAAACGTCAGTTAATCGATAGTGATTAATTATTTATTTAATAATCTAGAAACGTGATTACAAAACATTGATTAGTGATTTTTCAAGAGTATTTGTTATTATAGGTTGTGCTGAGTTAGCATACTGAGTTGGCATGAGTGACCAACCATCTCCACCAGCACTAGGCGGTCGAATGAATGGAATTCTAAAGAACCTCTGCTGATTAGCCTCGGGTTTCTTTGCTGGGGAAGCAGTTACTACGGGATGGTAGGTTTGAGAAAAATTAGCATAAAATGAGTACAATTGGTTTAAAAATGTATAAGTTGCGATTCAGATTTGAGTAAAACCCGTTTGAAAGATATGGACACTACAAAACTTACTGAGAAATCGACCCTGGACCCAAACCTGGATGTATGAGCAATTTAAAAAAATACAAATTTATATTGAAAATATAATTCCAGTTTATATTATTTAAAGTTGTTACAAGGAATTAATGTTTCATGTTATAGATTTGACACCCTCTATATATTATCAATATTTTATAAAATATATAAGTAAGGACAATTTTACTTAACATCGAAAGCAGAAATAGAAATAAAGAGAAAAATGAACCGGCTGCTTGTTCAACAGGAGCCCTCGTACTTTCATTATCTTCATTTCTCTTCTTATTCTTGACTTTCCAAGAATGGTAAACCTATTTAAATCAATTTAACAAAGACTGTAACAATATAAATTGTAAAATGTTATTCATATTATTTTTATAAATTTAATTTTCTAAATCTTTTACTTTAAATAATTTACTTTAAAACAATGTAAAATATATAACTAAATTTGCTGGGTGATTCATAATTATAAAAAAAATTTATTCGAATTATACGCATAGGAAATTAACAATTCTAAATTTGCAATATGGGCCAAAGAAGACATTTGCAATAACTGCCCGTATAAGATAAAGTGTTTGGAAGACCTTGAGGCGGCGATGAAACTCTTCTTTACACGCCTCGAGTAGTTCAAAGTCACATGAAGTATTTATGGTATCGCGGAGTTCGGCGTATTTCCATTTCGACAGATCGTGTTTCTTTGTACCCGCAGACTTTTTGTTCCTTCGACGGCAGTCGCGATTTAACAGGTTATAAAGAGTTGACATTTAAAAATGCCGTCATTAAAATTCCATGAACTAATTATTAAAACAGATTACGATAATAACATCGATTTGCTAAACAAAAACGTATTTGTTTGAGAAATTTAAATAAGCAATGAAATGAATTAAATTGCACCCTACTTGGGTTCAACGGGCAAGTCTTCCACTTGACTCTGATCTTCCGATGCTAGACGCAAGGCAAGTTCCCTATCTCTCCTCTCCTGTTCATCTTGCTGCAATCTGTGCGATGATAGCGAATGAAGTTATGGTAATGATTTATATATCGAGCGATAATCAATATGTTCAAATGTATATGTGATTGAAGTCATTGCTATCAATAAGTAAGAAATATTTAAACTTCAATTGATTTTCTTGATTTTCTTTTTCAATTTTCTTAGCATTCGTTATCTGAAATAATATATAAAATATAATGCAAGTAATTATTAATTATAATATATATAATATAATGCAAGTAATTATTAATTATAATATATAGAATATAATGCAAGTAATTATTAATTATAATATATAGAATATAATGCAAGTAATTATTAATTATAATATATAGAATATAATGCAAGTAATTATTAATTATAATATATAGAATATAATGCAAGTAATTATTAATTATAATATATAGAATATAATGCAAGTAATTATTAATTATAATATATAAAATATAATGCAAGTAATTATTAATTATAATATATAGAATATAATGCAAGTAATTATTAATTATAATATATAAAATATAATGCAAGTAATTCTTATAAAATATCAATTAATCAACAATTTTTATTTAATGATTTTAAAATTAATATTAAAATGAATTTTATTATAACCGCTAATTTCTTATCAGCTTCTTCTAATTTATGTTGGGCTTCTACCTCCTTCTTTCTCTTTATTTCCATCTCGATTTTCCTAAAATTAAGTATATATTACAATATTACTATAAAATATGAAATATGTGTTGTAAAAGCTAACAATTTCTTTTCATCCTCTTCCTTTTGTCTCTGCATTGCTTCTTCCCTTTTCTTACGCTTCTCATTCTCTAATTGTATCTGTAAATAAATGATTGTTTTACGAAACAATACAACTTAACAAACTTGTTACAAACCTGTATTAGTTTCATTCTCTCCGATTCTTCGTGAATCTTTTGTTTTTCGATTAATTTCTGTAAATCAGAGAATGTCTTGTCCATTTCTTTCATCAACATTTCTTGTATCGCTTGTATGTCTTTTTGTTTCATTTTTGTTGTCTGGTGATCGATAACAAATTTAAAATAATAAAAATATCATAATACGCGATAAAATATTAAAATTACAAAAATAAAGAAATTCTGAAAATTGATAATTTAAATAAATGTCAATAAATGAAATAAAACATGCAATTTGTTATTTCAAACCCTCAATTTGTTCATACACTCCAACATATTTTTGTTCAATGCATCAACTTTCTTTTTAGCCCAGTCTTTCTCCTTTTTGAGTTGTTCGCAGGTCTCCCGCATTGGTTCGAGTTGATTGTAGAGGATGCTAATATTAGCAATTCCTTTGATTCTGCCATTAGTATTACATACTTGTTAGATCAGAATACTAAAAGTTATGCAAATCCCAGTATATACTGGATAGCAATTTTTGGGAGTGGGTTTGTACATATTTATGTTTGTATTTGTGTGGATTTGTATGTGTGTATAGTGTGAATAACATTTTTTATTAGATCAATTAATTAAAATAAGATCATTTAAAATCATATAATATTTCGAATAACATCAATCCAAATACATTAAATATACATGAAGATGTTACTGCATTTTCTGAATATTGTCAGTTATAATCTTGTGATATTTACTGAATATCTTCAGCTATAATCTTGTGATATTTACTATTTGTAATCAAATTATTTAAATATAAACAAGACATTTTATAATATTAATAACAATGTGATATTATAATTTTGATATATATAATTTATAAATAGTTTTTGACCTTTCGTTTTTTTTTACAAAAACCTATTTTTACCAGTTATTACCATAATATATAATTACCGGTAGAATCCTGGTAAATAAACAATATTTATATATATATTTACATTATAACTATATCAGTATTTATGATATTACGAAATACGGAAATCAATAAAAGATGTGATAATTATAAAATATTAAATCATTCATGAATTATATTTTCCTGAAATCTATTTAAAATGAGTAAACTAATGAATAACCTCGGTAGGTATTGTCTTCTGACTGACCATGACAACAAAGCATTAAGAATAACGGACATGTTACGCTTACGGTAAAGAATCTTGTTTTTCACTGCAGACAAAAAATGACGAATTCACAAATTAGATATCATTATTAGACAAAAGGTTAGTCACCCTAGATGAGCTAACATTTAATGACAGACAATGCTCCATACATTGCCTTCTTCCAGCGAGCTCCTATCAACCACCTCTTCACTTTCTTCATCAACAGCGCCAAGTTTTCCGGATCCGACTTCAAAATCTAACAACAATGTAACAACAATGTATCCGAGTTATCCGACTGCTTTTATATTATATGACCACTATAATGATCGTAGAATCTTTATAATACATAGGCAATGTTAGTTTCATTAATACCTGGTCAAATTCTGCAAATTTGCCTGGTCTGAAAAAAACTTTGGTAAGACCAAATTTAAAATCATGTTCGTTGAGTCCGAGGGCTTTGAAAAGTGCCTGGAAAAGTAAATATACGAATTCAAAATTCAAGTCTAATTATAATTAATCTAGACAATGCAATTATAACCAATACACCAAGTGCCTAATAAATTAGATGTTCATCTTTTTAACCGATTTATAGTACGATTTGTTATATCATTAAATTAAAATTATAATAGAGGCAAGAATATTATAAATAGAAGAAAGAGTTTATTAATGAAGCGAATTAATGAAAAGCTTGTAAATAATAAACTGTGACCTTGATGAACATCCGAGGATCAAGTCTAGCTATGTCCTTCGGCATATATTTCTGATACATTTGGTAGAGATCGTGGAAAGATGTACGGGATGGATAGCCCTGTTGCATCAAGTCGAGTACGGTAGTCATGCCTGAGGAATGAAAGCATGAAAACATGTCTAGGTGAGGTAAGAGGGGTCTAGTATGAAGGATGTAGAGGTGTAAAGTTAGAAACGGAGTATTGTAGATATAGAGGTGTCATTTAAAATCAAATGGTGTAACGATAGAAAGTAAATTATGCCAATGATCAAGAACATTTTGTAGGAAAGAATAGAACATTTTATTAGCGGGAATTTGATATTCAATTTATCAATATTTGTAGCGTTTAGGAAACAATTTACCAGAACATTCCAGCTGAGCGAGAATCTGGGCGCCTTCGAAATCTTTATCTACCATCTTTAGATTAGGTTTGATACACCTGATGAAACAAGATCCCTGCGAAGAGTGAGTGGAGTTTACCGCGCTTGGCAACGATGATAACAACTCTATAGTATAAACCCTTAATAAAATAGGGGTAGGATATTGATCACTTCGCATTATCTTTTCTTAGCTCGAATCCTTGGGTTTATAGTCTGCGATCCACTTCACAGATCATGTCATATTTACAAACTTACGGTTGTCTGCAGTTTGTCCATGAGAGCAGAAAGTTGCGATCTGAATTTGGAGCCAACGCTTGAGAATACCAATTTTCCACTTCCCATTGATGATGCAGAAGCACTCTTTATCATAACCTTACCAGACTTGCTGTTATTGGCGTCGGCCTGCCGAATGCGATAGGAGTTGCATACTAAAGCTTCTACGTAACATTTACAAAATGACTACGAAACGAGAAATAATAATTTGTATATATCGAAATACGAAGAAATGCATTCTCGTAAGGAAACAAGAAAACATTCTCGTAAGGAAATGTGCGGAACCGGTGTTTTGGGGTTGCTGATTAGTTTCACGAGTGTGCTCTGACTCTCCTGCAAGAGCATCTCGAGGCTGGCGTGCAACGCGTCATTATTCTTGTCGAGGAATTCGTCGGTACGATAGCAAACAGCTCCGGCGTAATGGCGAACCAAGAAACCTTCGTCGTCGCGAATCTCGCGATGAGCCTTCCACTTGGACTTGCGAGGAATCTGAAGAGGGTAGGCAGATAGTAGACGATGAGATGTAGCGTGGTGAGGCGAGGCGAGGCGAGGAGAGGTGAGGCGAGGTGAGGTTGAGGTGAGGAGAGGAGAGGAGAGGCGAGGCGAGGTGAGGTGAGGCGAGGTGAGGTGAGGTGAGGAGAGGTGAGGAGAGGTGAAGTAGAGGTGAGGTGAGGTTGAGGTGAGGTGAGGTGAGGCGAGGAGAGGAGAGCTGAGGTGAGGTGAAGTGAGGTGAGATGAGCTGAGGTGAAGCGAAGTGAGGTGAGGCGAGGTGAGATGAGGCGAAGGAAGGTAAGGTATACCAAGGTTGGGTTTGTTATAAGAAAATAAGTCATTGCATGAAAATAAAATTTACTTTCAATATTTCTAACTTAAAATTTAACTTAGAGCTCTGTATAACTTAAAGTTATCAGATAAGATGTTGTTATCTTCACTTATCTTATCTTATCTTATCTTCACTTATCTTATCTTATCTTATCTCAACTTAACTTACGCATAGTCTGTAGTGTTTCGAATTCTTTTGATGTACTTCAGATGTGAAATGCATGTTTGACGACTTTGGGAGTTTAGCTTCTTCGTCCAGTAAAGAGAAAATGCCAATTGACTTCGATTCTATTAAATCTAGAATCAAGAGAAATGCATGAACAATAAATCTTTAGCAACACCGAAAGAATTTAGAATGAATTTGATCTTAAAATGTGAATTGCCAATAGAGATTAATGTAAACGGTATCGGAAGCTAATGGCGAAGTAAGAATGTGAATTGAACTATAATTTGAATACAGAGGCTGACCTAAACAGTCCTGATTATCAATGTAATCAATCTGTTTGACATTGAGACCTTCCTTCGCATACAATTGTTGCTCCTGTAAGAGATGTGAACACGTTGATGGATTTCTATGGTGGTATGTATATGATGGTATGTATAAGCTTAATGATAAAATAATTTTGACCTCTTTCAAGATTCTCTGATTGAAAAATTGCTGCATTTTTTCATTGCAATAATTAATACAGAACTGTTCAAAACTATTGTGCTGGAAATATTCTGAAAATAATCGGGATTTTATATGAAATAGTAAATTTGCTTTACATCTATTTACATCGATACGAATATAAATTATTATCCGCAAATGAGAGGGACCGTATTCACAAAATACAACTTGAAATACAATTGTAGCATGAGATTAATCACTTACCAAAACCAGCGATATCCAGTACACCGATATAGGCCTTAGACTGGGAAAATGGAAGAGAGTTATTCACTCTAGTGACGATGTATGCAAACAATTTAGCGTAGATGCTCTTAGCAAAAGCATCCCTGGCACTGTTTGCAGCTCCAGTTTTTAAAGGTACGCTGAAAGTGGTAGAAATTCCTTCAAGAATACGTTAATATTAAAAATAAAAACAAAGACAGGTAGATTTCTATAGAATATCTAATATATATATATACATATATATATATATATATATATATATATATACATATATATACATATATATATATATACATAAATACATATATATATATATATATATATATATATAAATGTAATTTAGATATATACATTATTTACATTTTACATTCTGTGTTGATAATAAAGCTGGTTTAAAAACGAGATCTAAAAATAACTTAAATTTCATTATCACGAGAAGCTAACTCACAGATATTGACCTTTACACGCGCCCTTTACACTCGCCCTTTACACGCGCCCTTTACACTCCCGATACATAATGATGATATAATCATATGTTGCATCGTAGTATCACTTAATCACGGTAGGCGACGTAAGCTATGTAGAGCTAATCTAACCTAATGACGGAGCCTTTAGCTCCAGCCTTTTGCGTTTGCATGATGCGAGACACAAGAGCTCTATTCAACTCTTCAATTTCAACACCGAGTAGAGTTGCGGCACTTTTTAAAGCTTTTGCTGCACTCGGGCTAACCATACATCCACCTGTATGATGAGGGAGAGGATAGTATGGGGAGGGGAGAGGATAGTATGGGGAGGGGAGGGGAGGGGAGGGTATAAGAACTTTAGCCCGACACCTCAAATTATACACTCATCTAATGGAAGAAAAGATGAGGTCAAAGGAGGTTAAAGGGGTTTTTAAATCACTGTAATACATATAAAGGGTATATCTATTGACAGTTAAGGGATCACTACATAGTCTTTACTACAACAAATATAGGTAGGATACAATATTAAACACAAGCATAAACAATATATTACAAGCGATACTATTTAATATAGAAGAAGAGTGAATAATGAATTGTACTACAACAATGAATTATATAAAAACATATAACAATTATTTACAGTTATATTTAAATCATCAATCTTACCATGCTCTATTAAATATATATTCAATTTTAATTACATATCTAATAAATTCAATGTATTACAAAAATAACTTAAAAATCAAAAAAACTAGATATTATTTCTATACTTGATTAAAATAGCATTTAATTAATAAAACAAAACATGTATTATTAAGAAATAGAATGTTATAAATGAAACCTTTTTTATTGGTTGGATCCTCTTCAAATGTGATATTCCCCAAGTGCAAAACAGACGCCACAATTGTATAAATACTCAATATTTCGTTTGAATCCATTCCTACGAAAGAATTCAATAAATATGAACAAATACCATCAAAATACCAAGTTAATACTATATTTGTGATCTTTATTAACGATATTTTAATAACTTATTAATCACAAATCTTACCCATGGATTTCATAGCGGCGTCAGTGATTTCAAAATCTTTAACGTCATCCATTACAATCGAACTATTTCCACTGTCTTTGGCATCAAATATCTTTGTACATCCTCGATTCAAATACTGAAAATAATCTGGAGTATAAATATTACATTCTTATAGGTTATATACTATATTATATTTCTCAAGGTCTACGAATGTTATTAACATTATAATCTTTGGGAGAGGTAAGCCCAATGTCTTTGCGCAGAGAATTTGGGGCTCCTGCACACAGACGATAGAAAATGTGATAGTTACGCTCCTGGGCGGATTGACGACAGATCCTCGATTTCTCGAGTAGGTAATGTGAAATATAGGCTCCACTAACTTTATACTAGAGATGGAAGTTTGGATTTAGTAAATAGGATTTTAAATCGCAAAATAAAAGCGTTTACTTAAACCGAGTTTTATTCAAAGTAGAAATTAATTAATGTGTAAAGATACACTAAATTATACAATAACATCAATATAAGCAGAGAGTAGAATAAGTGAATTAGTAGAAAATAAAGTTAATTGAAGTTAAGTAAAGATAAATAAAGATAAGTTAAGAAAAGTAAAGATAGGTTAAGATAGGTTAAGAAAGGTTAAGATAGGTTAAGATAAGTTTAGATAAGTTAAGATAAGTAAAGATAAGTTAAGATAAGTAAAGATAAGTAAAGATAGTTAATATAAATAAAGATAAGTAAAGATAAATAAAGATAAGTTAAGATAAGTAAATATAAATAAAAATAAGTTAAGATAAATAAAGAATAGTTAATATGAATGAAGATAAGATGACATTAGTGATAAACCTGATTACTCATGTGAATTTCAACAAATTTACCAAATCGTGATGAATTGTTATTTCTCATTGTTTTTGCATTGCCGAAAGCTTCCAAAAGAGGATTTGCTGTAATAATATTTAACATCAATTAATTGATGAAATAATTTAACATGCCAATTGAAATGTGATTATAAATATTTAATAATACAAAATGGTATTGTACTATTTCTTATATTGACACATAAATCTACTCAAAGTAATACTAAATCTATACTAACAGCCATTAAATCTACCCCAAAGGAACTACAAATTTACAAGTAACCTTTACTAAATCTAAAAAACCCATAAAGTAACTAACATTCAATAATACGCTGCTCAATGGGTCCCGCATGCACTCCCCAGGACTCCGTCAAGTACTTCAAAATGTACTTGGTGGATTCGGTTTTGCCGGCACCAGATTCTCCGGATACTATAATTGACTGGGAGAGGCCTGTGGTCTTCATATCGCGATAGGCTTTGTCAGCTGATGATGGAAGTTACAGAGTAAGGTGTATGTGTATAGGCAGTAGAATGAGGGGTTAGGAGATAAAGCGTATTAGAGGTAAGGTATTAGAATAAAGTTTTGGGTTTGGGTTGCGTTGGACATAAGTGTTAAGGAGTAAGTTATGCTAGAGAAAGTCTTAGGTTAAGGGGTTAAAGAATAAGTGGTGTTAAAGATAGAATAAGGAGTTAGGGAGTAAGTTTAGTTAGAGATAATAGAGTAGAATGAGAAGTTTAGGGAGTAGGAAAGATCAGGTATATGTAGGAATTGAAGGTATTTATCGAGTAAGTAGTTAGTAGTGGGTAAGTATTCACATAAACGAAGATAGTACTTACGCGGTAAACAAACCTATAGCGTAGACATGGGGAGGTCTGGTACCCAGAGATTTTCCCTGGTAGCTCTGAATCGCAGATGAGGAGTAAAGATCTCCCAATCTCCGGTAAGGATTCACAGCGATCAAGATGTTGGCAACATAGGTCTGCGAGGAGGGTTGGAGAGGGTTGGAGGTGGGGTAGAGTTAGCAGGTGGGGTTATGAGTATGTGTAGGGGTTATGAGTATGTGTATGGGGTTAAAGGGAATTAAGACCAATAAGGGTTAGTGGATATTATTTGGATTGTCATGAAAGCACTGTGATAGAAGATATTGTATGTTATTGATATGGTAAATTATATTTTGAGGGAGTGTCTTAGGAATTGTCTTAGAGAGTGTCTTTGGGATTGTCTTAGGGATTTTCTTAGGGAGTGTCTTATGGATTGTCTTACGAAATGTCTTAGGGAATGTCTTAGGGAATGTCTTAGGGAATGTCTTAGGGAATGTCTTAGGGAGTGACTTAGGGAGTGTCTTATGGATTGTCTTATGGATTGTCTTAGGAAATGTCTTAGATAATGTTTTAGGGATTGTCTTAGGGAGTGTCTAAGGGATTGACTTAGGGAGTGTCTAAGGGAGTGTCTAAGGGAGTGTCTTAGGGAGTATCTTACATAAAAACTATAAGTTAAATGACTAACATAGATCACATCTTTCTTGTAGCGTTTACGTAAGTTATTCAGAAGAGTCGCTTGGTTCAGGTACATCAGAGCACCTTCATGGGGTTTTGGGGGGGGGCGGGTTAGTGTTATAATGTTAGCCTAGATGTTATGGGATTGCAATATTGGGGCGGGGGTTATAGATCTAGCCGTACTGGGAGTAGATTAGTTACGCATAAGTTGTTTAGATGGATATTAAGTTACGATAATAAAAGCATAGACAAGGGCTGAGTTGGTTTCATTAATATCAATATAGGAATTTATTGGCATCAGGATATCAATTTCTATATAAGAAGTAATACAGTTTCTAATGGTGGCAGTGGTGGCAGTGCGTTGCCCAGTTGGAGGCGTGTCAGTGGTCAGATAACAATACGTACAATTGTCGTGGACATCTTTATCTTCATCCTCTTCCGCGGGAAACACAGATTCATATTTGGCCGCTATTGTCTGTATAGTATATTCACTTATTTTGCTGCCGTTACTCATACGTAAACATTAACTACGCTATACTTTGTATTACATAATAATTATAATAGATATAAGTTGTCGACGTTATTGTCTACGCAATGAATCATCGTTCCTGCCATAAACAATTTCTATTATAAAGTAAATTCTTTATTTAGTACAATTAAGTAATTATTTTTTCCATTAGAATATAATCGATTAGTTACGACTTTTTAAAATTTAGTAATAGTCTAAAAATAAATACTCGTCTAAAATGCACTTAAATATAAAAA
The DNA here is from genome assembly GCA_964035775.1 of Osedax frankpressi. NCBI lineage: Eukaryota > Metazoa > Annelida > Polychaeta > Sabellida > Siboglinidae > Osedax > Osedax frankpressi. The sequence continues at coordinate 9,727,782 of OZ038318.1, forward strand.
ATAATAAATGATGTCGTTATAAATTACATTATTATGAATGAATTACTATATTAATATTAATATTATGGAGTAGTCAGGAGATTGGACAATAATACAAATATCAAATATTTCAGATTATCTAAATAAGAGATGATATAAAGATAAAGGGATTTATATGAAATGAAACTGATTTCACATCTGTTTATTTCTTTATAATTGTACTCAATTCTAGAAATAGCGATATTCAATAATTGGTAGAAAAATAGTAAACTGATACTACTTATGCCAGCAATAAATTACATTTAAGTACAGAAAATACATAGTATATGTATATTATAGACTACAATTCTACCTAATGTATTCAACTACTTGGTATATAATAGATATTGCACTAGATATTGTAATAGATATTATATAACTATTATCTCCAGCTATAGACAATAGATTTCTGTAAAACCTTTCCATTTGCATTAACAGTAATCGAATCGTTTCCAATATCTACAATTTGACCTCGAACAAAACCTTCAGTGCTATCAGGCACCCAGACCTGCTTATTAGCATCCATCTGATAGGGTTAGGGGTTAGGGGTTAGGGACATAGTGTATGGGGAATTTATAGGGTGAGAATGTATAGGGCTCCCATAACTGCTTGCTAGCATTTATCTAGAGTAAGGAGGGAGATGTAAAGTGGGGCTTGGTATTTAGACATAGTAGGTATTTAGACATACCTGTGTGTTTATTAAGTATGGGATGTAGAGTTAGGTTATGGTATGTGGTATAGTTAAAGCGTAGGATATACCCAGCGCATATTATGTGCATAATATGTGCATATTAATAGAATGTAAGGTAGTGAATAAATAATGGTGTTCTTTGCATATTTGGCATTTAGTAAAACAGTACAAAATTATTTGTGAAAATTACTATTTAATAATAAATTAATTTTCAAAACTTAAATGCAATAATTTAAGATAATCAAGTTTTATTAATTATTAATTAAGTATTAAAAGTATAAGTTAGATAACCATTAAATGCGAATAATTAATATATATATATATATATATATTAGTTTAGAAATATAAACAGTTCATTAAAACCATTATATAGAAGTAAGTGTTAATTAGATGTATATTGAATTAATAATTTACAGTTAGACAGAGTCTATTTGGATCACTAATGTAGGTATATAGTTGTAATATATATTACACAGGTGGAATAACATACAGGTGATTGGTAAGGTTTATGTAATATAACTAGAGAACTGCATGTCAAATGTATAGGATAATATTCTAGTGATTTTACTTTACCTATAATC
>OZ038318.1:9729271-9794682 GCA_964035775.1 Osedax frankpressi
AAATCCCTGGACAACCCAGAAAACCATACAGGTCATTTCATTTTTTGAATTGCATAAATTCTTCTATATTATTTTTTATTATTGTTTATTATTATTTATTAAGTACACCAAAGGATTTTACAAAACTATTATATTACTGTATTTAAGTTATGCAGTACAATAAATGAAATTATCCGGATAGTTTGTGGTCAGCAAAAAGAGTATGTATCATTATATACAATATTTTAAATATATTTGTAAATTATAGCTTTTCAATTTAACAAATATTTGTAACAGTATTATATAAAACAAGCGAACACGGAAATTCATAAATGATTTAGGTGTATAAATTTTAAAAATAATTAAATGATAAAGAAAAAAAAAATTAAATTAAAAAATATATCCTAAAATCTATCATTCCGATTTATTTCGATTATCTAAGAAAGAAATATCTGTAGTATGAAAAATATAGAATATAAATTATTAAATTAATTCCAAGCAAAAAATAAATAGTTTAGTTTTTTACAACAATGTCTATATAACACAATATAACAAATAGGATATATATATAATTTATACACAACAATAATATATTTTATGATATTAGATGAATTATTTCAACTTAAATAAACAAAAATAAGAATAATTTGATAAATTATAAATTTATTCTATATTTTAATCAAAGTACTTTATTACAACAAATAACATAACAACAAATGGTTTACCTCTATTAATTGTTGAGTTGCGATGATCTAAAATAAATAAACTATACTGAATATAAATATAAATCTGTAAGGGTAGTTTAAATTGAATATCTTATATAAGAACTTATTAAATGAATTAAAAAGTTACCTTGCTAGTTTAATGGAATCTATTATCTACTCTAAAGCGAGTTCCACACCAGAAAGTAGATTGACACATATATGAGTGGTCAAAATAAATATTATATCATGTTAAATCTAATAATGAAATATATTTTAAACGGATATAAAATCAGAAAGTATTAAGACAATCATTATTTATGGAATTACCTTGGTGAGTATTCCCTGAGAATAATAGAATTACGTATAGATGATGACATAACGAAACAAAAATAAATTATAATAATTGTATGCAAAATATTAATTTAGGCTTTTCTAAATGAAAACAAGTTAATTAATGCAATGTGTTTTTCCAAACCAACGTGAATATAGCATAAAGTATATAGTATATAGTATATAGCATAAAGTATATAGTATATAGTATATAGTACATAGTATATAGTATATAGCATAAAGTATATAGTATATAATACATAGTATATAGTATATAGCATAAAGTATATAGTATATAGTATATAGTACATAGTATATAGCATATAGTATATAGTATATAATATATAGTATATAGTATATAGTACATAGTATATAATATATAGTATAGAGTATATAATATATAGTATATAATATATAGTATATAGTATATAGCATATAATATATAGTATATAATATATAGTATATAGTATATAGTATATAGTATATAGCATATAATATATAGTATATAATATATAGTATATAGTATATAGTATATAGTATATAATATATAGTATATAGCATATAGTAATTAATTAGTATTTTTTATAAAATGATGTGTTAAACTGATAATATATTATTCAGTCTAGATTAAAATATAGTTGTATTAATGTTTGTTTATAAACAAATAATAATTATTTTAATTATAATGAAAGTATGGATTAATATTTGTAAATAATTTAAGTATTTGAGCAAATGATTTCTTAGGAAATGTGAATTTAACTTTGAATGAATTACTTCAATTTTTGCAAACTAATAATTTAAGATATTATTACTTATTGACCCATTTAATATTCTTGTAATATTCTGATATATAATACTTGTTCAAATACCAAATTGATTCTTTAATTACAACATTATATTATTACATTATAATATATTTATGATATATATATATATATATATATATATATTGTAATAAATCAGTCACAATTCATATTTGTCAAAAATTGATATCTTTTATTTAACTATTTTATAAGATAATAGATTAGGAAATTTGAGCTCAATACTATTTAATGCCCAGATTATCAGACAAAAGAGATGTGGGTATCAAATTACATACACGAGTATTAATTAATAGTAAATATATACCCAGAAAAACATACAGGCAAATTTAGTTTGTCGTTAGATAACAAATAGAATATATATATTAATATTATATCGTTTATTTTGTAGTTAGATAATTATATAAGATTGTATAATATCATCTAATTTCTCAGATACACAGCAAACACGATGTAATAGATTTGTACACTCCTTTGGTGTGTAAACATAAATAAAAAATAATATAAAAGAAATTATACAATGAAAGCAAAATGAAATGACTTGTTTTCTGGGCATAACCATTAATTTTAATATGAAAAATATAATTATAAAAATATATATATATAATATAAGATGACTAAACCCATTGACTTAATCCACGACTGTATTTTAAAGTACCCAAAGTATTAATATAGCTATGATAAATTAAAAATATATTTTGTATATATATAACTTATTATAAGGTGATAATATTATTCCAGTATGATGTAATAGTTTATAAAATGATTCATAAGATATTTTAATTGTATTGAATAATAGAAAATAAATTATGCAATGCAAAAACGAAATTAACATGCTAATTTCTCAGAAAACAGAGTGAGTTAATAGTTATACCACTTTCTTCCCAAGAGAACAATGGAGCCATTATCATACAGTTTTATATGATTATAATTAATACATTTTAATGCAAATAAAATATATTTTTACTTTTACTAAGCAATATAAAAACTAAGATGACCTCGTTGGTTTCCTAGGGTTATATTAAAAATAAAAGAAAGTATGAGATTCTAAAAATAAAAATAAATGGATTATTTATTGAGTTGCTGAAGGTGTGTATAGATTATATCTATATAGTATACCATATTTTTATATTGTTTATAATATATATATTATAATCAATAGCTGAAATTTTTTAAAAATTATTATTATTATTATAAAATAAGTTATATGTAAATATATTTGTATATGCATAAATCATATACGTAAAAGTATTAATCGATAATAGATTAATTAATCACAGACAATACACTTGAAAAGATGCCATATATTAATCACAATAATGGCATAACATGGGTTATATAATATGCATCGCTATAATATACTCTATAGACCCCACCGATGCTCTGCATCTCCAGGTTTGCCAAACCCAAACAAACAAAAGACTCACGCAAACGGGTATTCGCAGATGCACGTAGGTAAGCAGTCGCAGCCCGTCACGGTGAAACACGCTCAGCCTACGAGACAGGGAGTGACTGAGTTCATAACTGCTCGCCGACTGCGAGATAGACTTCGACGTATCGGCAAGTCAGATGATGCAATACGTAAAAGAAATATTAATTGTCGGCGCGATAGTTTTTATAAGCGCCAATCGTTGTAGCAATCTAGTCTGCATTGGTTGTATTAAGTTGTACGCCAATAAAGTAAGCCTGGGGCATACGTACCGAGGTGATTCATATGCAGCTATGAATCACCTAGAGTCTAGAGAGAGAGAGAAAGAGAGAGAAAGAGAGAGAACGCAACTATTGAAATATGCATAAAAAGTTTTAACTACAAGAGAACTATCTATTTAGCTGATGGTGACATATATATATATATATATATATATATATATATATATATATATATATATATGTATATATATATATATATATATATATATATATGTATATATATATATATATATATATATGTATATATAATAAATATATTCACACCTGACAGTGAAGGTATATTCTAGACCTTTACTATAGAGATTCATTATATTGCAATGTATGCAAACAGAACATACCAATTCATTATATAAATAAGGAACTAATACTAAATACGTTCATTATCGATATCTATGATCACGAGAATACACGTGTATTTACGTAATGTGTGTGTGTGTGTGTGTATAATAATAACATTTCATATAATTCTAGAATAGCTTATAAATCTAATGTGACCATGTGTTTAGGAAATATATATATTTAGAGGTATCTAGGTATATTATATGAAAACAATTAATGAAGTGTATGAAATTAATTTGTAATTGTAACCAGTTTATAGTTGATGAAAATGAATATATTACATTTTGTTAATAACAAATCGAGTTATAAGGCACTGTATTAGAGTATTATATTTAAATAATTATCTGAATAACTGTATACAGATTTTTCGGTATTATATGTTTTATTGGACATACGAGTAAGTAGGGAGCAATATATCTATAAACTGCATGAAAAACTTAATTTACTATTAAATACATATAAGGAAATGTTTAGGCTATTGGAAATCAATGGTATATTATATAAAATAGTTTTAGCCTATACGATGCATATGCATTTCATGATGCGTGAGTACTTATAATTATATTTAACAAATTATATATAAAATAAATAAACATACTAAAAACAGCATATTTGATATACATAAAATAATACTATTAGATAATTAAATAGTACTATTAAATAATAATTTATTATTATAATAATTTAACATAGTATGTTATATAATATAGTATATTATAAACTATATTAAAAAAAATTCAATTATAAACTTTATAATTTAAGATATATATTATAGATTTGTATCTAAAATAATTTATTGTCATGGTATATATAATTATCATAAATATTTAGTATAATACTAATAATGTATAATATGTATTTCTATTTATAGTCAAGATTAGAGTAATGTTGGATAGTTGGAATTTTAAATTAGATAATTGTTATATTTATTTACATCGATATATACATGAATAGAATATATTTTTAAAAATATACAATTAAAATGTCATCATTACTCATGCAATATAGAATTTACCTTAAGAATAAATATACACTATTACAATGTTGTATATTAGCTATAATATATAAATCATATAAACATATTTGAGAATTTAATTAATGTATAAAAGACATTTGTAAATGTACTATTCTTCGGCTTACCTCAAAATTATCGTCACGCTTGACCCTGCTAAGGTGTGGTCTATTATGATTGGATATTACCTGCTAATGTGGACAAGATAAATATTCAAAAATGTCAATCAATTAATATATCACATGTATATCATGTGACAATAATAAATAAAGTTTTAAATTATTGTTCTAAATAATATTGAATTTTAAAATAAGCATTTTAATGTTATCTCACCATTTTCTCTAAGAAAATAATATAAAATGCGTATAGAATGTATTATTTTTATATGTATGTTAATATTATCCTTCTCGGTGTCTAATGCGGAAAGGAATGAAGAAGGGAAAACGTGCGGTTATCAGGTTGTTAAGTGATACCTCTATGCATATTTGAACGTTTGTTATTTATGTACTCGCTATAATTAGATAAAATTTCTAATATATTCATATAGTTTGCGTTCACTCTTATACATATTGAGTTTAATTGAGTTACTAGTTCATTAATCACTCCCTCCCATTGTAAATATTCTATATTAACGTACACTTAATATAATATATATATATATAAACCATGGCAGTTACAGTTACAGTTATATGTAATTTATCTTCCTAAATAATTAGATTCTATAATTTTAGTTAATTTATGGGGTAACTTTTCTAATAATAAATTATTTAGGAAACAAGGGTATATTATAATAAATATGTATATGTATATATTTATATGTATATATATATATATATATATATATATACTAATGATAGAATAAAGATTCTTATTTTAAAAATTGCTTACGCAATGATGAATAAAATCAACCAATATAATTGTAGGGAAATAGTGAGTAAATAATTGAAATATCATGATTTGAATAATAGCGATTCAACATAGTATATGAACATAAGAGAGTAGCTATGTTGACATTAAGTGTTGACTATTTATTACTCATAGTAAATAATATAACATGAGAATATAAAAATATAATATTGTCTACATATACTACTTTTATAATTTATATTAAAGTAATACTATTCGAATATAAACATGGGTTCTCCTATACCCTTCTAAATCTACTATGTGAAGCTACACTATTTGTTATATATATTTACAACATGCTTCCATTATGTAAAGTTGACGTGATATATGATAACATTTAAAAACAGATAGCACATATTGCATTGATTAGTTTTTCTTGCATGATAATCTATATTTAGATAATCTATATTTAGAATTTTCTTTTTTTTTGCCATCATACTGTAAAAACTTTAAAAATAATATATATTATTTATTTAAATTTAGATAATTTATATTAATCAAGAAATATAAATGATTTATTAGATACAGATCAGCTATAAAACATACTATTATATACATTTATTATACTAACAAGAAACTTCATATTTGATTAACTATATTTCTAAAACAAATATTTCCAAAGTAATAATTCATGTTTCAATAAAGGTATTGTGTATTTATTTGATTCTACATCGATATGCATGTTATTGTAAAGCTACCGTAACCATGGTGATATATGCACATAGTGTTTCCTTATACCTTAAAACATCTTTAAATACATGGGAAATCGCCAGGTTAATAAAATAAAATTCAATAAATAAACCAAACCTATAGTATCTTTAGATAGAATTCCTAGTGGAAACTCACCTAAAGAAATACTTGTCGTACAATTGTATTGTATAATATCTTATAAATATATTTAATTACCGAATTAAGCATATAAACCATACGCTATCGCGTGCACATTACTCCATTGACGCGTATGTACCATATCTACAAATGCTAGCGCAATTGTCAAATCTACAGGCGTGCCCGGTGTCGAGGGCTGGCATGCTGAACGTACACCTTGTACCCCACACGCATAACGACGTCGGCTGGATCAAAACAGTCGAACAGTACTTCTACGGGGGTTAGCGAATGTGGCGTGAACTCCCCGAACCTCGAATGTCTGACGTTGAAACCTCATCGCTTCCGCTTACTCTCCGTTCTTCGAAGCATAATTTACAGTAACTTATCTTCTGACCAATAAAACACCAGATCAAACATAATATTAACAACATTTTTAGTTTCGATATTTCTATTTAAAGTATAATTATAATTTAAAGTTTAAAGTATAATTATACTTTAAAGTTTAAAGTATAATTATACTTTAAAGTTTAAAGTATAATTATACTTTAAAGTATAATTATACTTTAAAGTTTAAAGTATAATTATACTTTAAAGTATAATTATACTTTAAACTTTAAAGTATAATTACACTTTAAACTTTAAAGTATAAATATTGATGAATCTAAGTAAATAGTTATCATCGTAATGGAATTGTTTATTCTAGAAATAATCTATGTAATTGTATTTGCCATTTATGTAATTATGCTACTAAATTATTACTAAAGTGTTTAATAAATAATAAGTAATAAATAATAAATAATATTAATTTTTGTACATAATATTGCTTTGAATATAATATTTTAATTATAATATTATTATAGAACTTTTCATTTTCAAAATGGATTTATAAAATTGAATGAAAATGATTATATAGTTTAAAAATAAATTTTTATCGTCAAATTAGATCAATTTTGTCTAAACGTCGCTATTTATCTGTTCAATTGCTGGTGTACATATTCCATATCTTTCTCTTCACTCATTAAAGCACTTCCTGTTGCCAATCGCGCATATATGATACAACCTCCCGCGTACCAATTGTTTACGCCCCTCTACCTCCCGCTAAACCCGCGCGTCTACGACTGACCACCTCCTCCGCCTCTCCAGTCGGTCACTCCGGCGTCAAGTACATCGTCGACAGCGTCGTCGAGCAGTTGTCGAAGGACGTCGGTCGTCGCTTCATCTACGTCGAAATCGCGTTCTTTTCGCGGTGGTGGCGCCAACAGACGAAGGCGGTCCGCGAAGTAGTGCGAGGATTGGTGGACAGGGGTTCGTAGGGGGAGTGGCGATTTGTCGGGGGGTCGGGAGCGACGGGTTTTAGCTGGACGTAGGTCTTTGTAGGCGGAGTGGCAATGAGATTGATTTTTAGCGGAGTGCGGTGGATATTGCGGTGGGTGTGAGTTGTGAGCGGGGTTGGGTTTTAAATAGTGTCGGGGTTATCGAGACGAGGATTTGGAGGAGCGGATTAAATGAAAGGTTTGAAGGACGAGATAAATTGGAGGTGGGGGGTTCAAACCCCCGTAGACAGAATTTTGTAGAGGTAGGAACCTATATATTAAACCCCCACGTCAATATCCGTGTTAAAATATTTTCGTGGATACCCTTTTCATATTTCATACCACACGCAATGATCTTGACCTCCGACCCCAGGTTCTCTGGAGTTCATCCTCGGCGGATGGTGCATGAACGATGAGGCCACGACTCACTACAATGCTATCATCGACCAGCATACTGTCGGATTCAGGTCTGGGGTACAGGGGTCGCGGATAATGGGTGCGGGGTATGAGGATCGTAGTATGGGGATACGGGTTCGGCTTATGTGTGGATAGGGTTTGTTTTGGTTCACGGATATGTGTTATGAGCGGGGTTTAGTCTGTTGTGGTTTGGGTGAGGACGATAACTTATTTAGGGACTAAAGTGTAGTGGTTATTGGATAGAGTTTTCAATTGTTTATTATATTATAATGTTTATTATAATGGGAGATTAGCAGTTCAGAGGTTAGCATTTCAGAAGTTAGCAATTCAGAGGTTAGTAATTAGTGTCACTCAAGAAACTATAAGCACCATAATTAGTAGGACATCCAATGCGATTAGTGTCCTCATATAATTAGCTATACTTCTTGCCCTCCCTGCTCATAGTAATACCACCATCCATACTTATACTCTACTTGAATACACACTACTTGAATACACACTACTTGAATACATACTACTTGAATACACACTACTCGACGAGATGTTAACGATATTTCTATAATTTCAAAATATATTTAATTATATCATAATTAAGTAGTGAATGATCCAGCAAACAATCCAGGTCATTTATATCCAGGTCATTGCATTTTTTGCACTATATAATTTATATTATATTATATGCCTGTTACCACACCAAGGGATTTTACAGAACTCTTACATCATGGTTTTTTCTTGGTTCACTTATATGTATGAATATTGTTAACCTTTGACCTAGATATTTAATTGCATGTTCTTTATTTACATATTATCTCATCTAGTTAATATTGACAATTATTAAATATTTACCAACTTTTGTTATGTAATCTCGTCTTCTATAATTACTATATATAATGGGGTATATATAATGATATATATAATGATATATATATTAATATTCTATCGGATTGAATTTGAAATCCAAACTTTATTTAAGTATTATATTAAAATTGGATATAATAATAATGCATATAATTAAAATAATATCTTTATATTGATCAAATATTACATAACTTTATTAACTTTTTTTTGTGAAATAAAAATTTAAATATTAACTTTAATTCATTTTTTTAATTAATCATACAAAAAATATTGTTATGAATTTTGGTGAATATTAAAAAGTGAAATAACAATAATACCATTTTTATAAAAAGTATCCAGATTTTGATTATCTCCTACTTGTAGCTATACCTAGTTCATTCTATTTATCCGGTTCTCCACTAGGTGGCTACAGGAGACATTTGGAGAGTGCGCTCGACCCCGCATCGCCTGGCAGATTGACCCATTCGGTCATTCCCGGGAACAAGCATCTCTATTCTCGTTGGTCAGTCTATTTGTAAACCCTCGCGTTTACCTTACTTCCATTAACCTCCAAATTATATACAATGAATTTGATCTACCTTTCATAAAATTATAATATACTTTTGGTATTCATTATTTTTACATTTTTTCAAAACGAATTAATTATTTTTAATTTTTAATATAAATTATTTACATTTAATAATATATTTACAATGTTATATCAATTATTTTGTTTACCATATATTTTAATATATTTTAATTAACCCATTCTGTATATTATTACTTAAAATGATATTACTTATCATCATTTTGACCTTTAAACCCATTTTTACTCAGTTTCTTACGACCTATCTAAATTATTCTTGTATCATCTCTTACCACAATTTCCCCACCTACATATATTAACCTTCATCAATATTGACCCCATAACCCCTACCTGTATAGATTAACCTTCATCAATATTGACCACATGACCACACCTATATAGATTAACCTTCATCAACATTGACCTCATGACCCCACCTACATAGATTAACATTCATCAATATTGACCCCATGACTCCCACCTACATTGATTAACCTTCATCAATATTGACCCCATTATCCCCACCTATATAGATCAACCTTCATCAATATTGACCCCATGACCCCATCTATATAGATTAACCTTAATCAATATTGACCCCATGATCCCTACCTATATAGATTAACCTTCATTACAATTGACCTCATGACCCTAACCTATATAGATTGTATGTCTTAATCACAATTGACCCCATGACCCCCATCTATATAGATTAACCTCATCACAATTGACCCCATCTATATAGAGTAACCTTCATCACAATTGACCCCATCTATATAGAGTAACCTTCACCACAATTGACCTCATGACCCCTGCTTAGATGGGCTATGATGCGCTGTTTTTTGGTCGCCTAGACTACCAGGATAAAATGCGTCGTTTGGAGACTGTTACCATGGAGATGATATGGAGCGGCAGCGACGAGATTGGTAGGTTACCGACTGCATAATAACCCGGTTACCATTGACCTTCTACCTCTTTACCTGACCTCAATTCGCAGATATTATCCCCAATCCATCCTTATATTCCATTTCACCGAAACTACCATTTCCTCCTTATTTCGCCTAACCTATCCACTTACTGCACTCTTAATCATTACCTTTGATCTCCTCTCCACAATGCATCATTCTTCCAGCCCTAGATATATATCTTAGAATGTATTACCCCTGTCTGTTTTCAGTGCTTAGCTCCTCTAACCCTTTTTACTTCTAACCTTTGACCTCTAAATTTGTTACTACAAATCTTTGACCTATACACTTTGACCTATACACTTTGACCTATGCACTTTGACTTATAACCTTTATTTCTGACCTTTATGTTCGACCTCTAATCATTTTCAACGCCCATATTCCTCAGCCTCCTAATTCGATGACCTCTTTCCCTCAGCCACTAACCTCTTCACCGGTGTAAATTACAATGGATACAGCGCTCCCGTAGGATTTCAATATAATGCTGACTTTGGTGCTAGGATAATGGCTAGTGTTTAGAGTTTAAAGGAGTCTGAAATAAGATTATTAGGTATAAAGTTAACATATGTGGTAGGATTAGAGGTTAAGAGATGTGGTAGGGTTAAGATATGTGGTAGGGTTAAGGTTAATAGATTTGGTAGGGTTAAGATTAAGAGATGTGGTAGGGTTAAAATTAAGAGATTTGGTAGGGTTAAGAGATGTGGTAGAGGTAAGGTCAAGAGATTTGGTAGGGTTAAGATTAAGAGATGTGGTAAGGTTAAGGTTAAGAGATGTGGTAGGGTTAAGAGACGTGGTAATGTTAAGAGATGTGGTAGGGTTAAGGTTAAAAGATTTGTTAGGGTTAAGAGATGTGGTAAGGTTAAGAGATATGGTAGGGTTAAGGTTAAGAGATGTGGTAGGGTTAAGAGACGTGGTAAGGTTAAGATTAAGAGATGTGGTAGGGTTAAGGTTAAGAGATGTGATAGGGTTAAGGTTAAGAGATGTGGTAGAGTTAAGGTTAAGAGATGTTGTAAGGTTAAGAGACGTGGTAAGGTTAAGATTAAGAGATGTGGTAGGGTTAAGGTTAAGAGACGTGGTAGGGTTAAGATTAAGAGATGTGGTAGGGTTAATAGATGTGGTAGGTTTAAGGTTAATATATGTGGTAGGATTAAGGTTAAGATATGTGGTAGGGTTAAGATTAATAGATGTGGTAGAGTTAAGGTTAAGAGATGTGGTAGGGTTAAGGTTAAGAGATGTGGTAGGGTTAAGGTTAAGAGATGTGGTAGGGTTAAGGTTAAGATATGTGGTAGGGTTAAGATTAATAGATGTGGTAGAGTTAAGGTTAAGAGATGTGGTAGGGTTAAGAGATGAGGTAGGGTTAAGGTTAAGAGATTTGGTAGGGTTAAGAGATTTGGTAGGGTTAAAAGATGTGGTAGGATTAAGTTTAAGAGATGTGGTAGAATTAAGAGATTTGGTAGGGTTAAGGTTAAGAGATTTGGTAGGGTTAAGAGATGTGGTAGGGATAAGGTTAATAGATGTGGTAGGGTTAAGAGATGTGGTAGGGTTAAGGTTAAGAGATGTGGTAGGGTTAAGAGATGTGGTAGGGATAAGGTTAATAGATGTGGTAAGGTTAAGAGATGTGGTAGGGTTAAGGTTAAGAGATTTGGTAGGATTAAGATTAAGAGATGTGGTAGGGTTAAGAGACATGGTAAGGTTAAGATTAAGAGATGTGGTAGGGTTAAGGTTAATAGATGTGGCAGGGTTAAGGTTAATAGATGCGGTAGGGATAAGGTTAATAGATATGGTAGGGTTAAGAGATGTGGTAGGATTAAGGTTAAGAGATGTGGTAGGGTTAAGAGATTTGGTAGGGTTAAGAGGTGGGGTAGGGTTAAGAGATGTGGTAGGGTTAAGAGATTTGGTAGGGTTAAGAAATGTGGTAGGGTTAAGAGATGTGGCAGGGTTAAGGTTAATAGATGTGGTAGGGATAACGTTAATAGATGTGGTAGGGTTAAGAGATGTGGTAGTGTTAATAGATGTGGTAGGGTTAAGGTTAAGAGATTTGGTAGGGTTAAGAGATGTGGTAGGGTTAAGAGATGTGGTAGGGTTAAGAGATTTGGTAGGGTTAAGAGATGTGATAGGGTTAAGAGATGTGGTTGGGTTAAGGTTAAGAGATTTGGTAGGGTTAAGAGATTTGGTAGGGTTAAGAGTTGTGGTAGGGTTAAGAGATTTGGTAGGGTTAAGAGATTTGGTAGGGTTAAGAGATGTGGTAGGGTTAAGAGATTTGGTAGGGTTAAGAGATTTGGTAGGGTTAAGAGATGTGGTAGGGTTAAGAGATGTGGTAGGGTTAAGAGATTTGGTAGGGTTAAGAGATTTGGTAGGGTTAAGAGATGTGGTAGGGTTAGGAGATGTGATAGGGTTAAGGTTAAGAGATTTGGTAGGGTTAATATATATGGTAGGGTTAAGGTTAAGAGATTTGGTAGGGTTAAGAGATGTGGTAGGGTTAAGAGATGTGGTAGGGTTAAGAGATTTGGTAGGGTTAAGAGATGTGGTAGGATTAAGGTTAAGAGATGTGGTAGGGTTAAGAGATGTGGTAGGGTTAAGATTAAGAGATGTGGTAGGGTTAAGGTTAAGAGATTTGGTAGGGTTAAGAGATGTGGTAAGGTTAAGAGATATGGTAGGGTTAAGGTTAAGAGATGTGGTAGGGTTAAGAGATGTAGTAGGGTTAAGAGATGTAGTAGGGTTAAGTAAGAGATTTGGTAGGGTTAAGGTTAAGAGAAAGGTTAATACTTAGGCTGGGAAATGTATTTCCAATCTTTTTTTGTCATTTTATTTCCTGTTCATAGTTGTTTCTCTACTCCTTCCATTATTCTCCTTCAGTCTCCATTACCTACTCCTTCCCCCATGACTTCCTCCTCTTTCTATTATACTCCCTACTTTTCTATCTTCAGGATGATCCAGATGATGAAATTACTAATGTGGACGAAACTGTACAAGCTTTCTTAAAGTATGTTCATATGCAGGTTTCTTTTATTTATAACTCAATAATATATATATATATATATACATATATATATATATATATATATATACATATATATATATATATATTTAAAGTTACCTACTATAAAATTTATTGAATTACCTTAAATAAAATTTACATTATATTCTTTACCCTAATTTAATTAAAACATTATTTATCTCCTCGTTTGCAATCATCTCCCTCTTCTTTTCAATAGAATATCCATCTCTCTCCATCTCCCTCTCTAAACCTCCCTCTCTATCTCCCTATCCATCTCCCTCTCTATCATCCTCTCCTCCTCCCTCTCTATCTCCCTCTCCACCTCCCTCTTCACCTCCCTCTCTATCTCCCTATCCATCTCCCTCTCTATCATCCTCTCCTCCTCCCTCTCTATCTCCACCTCCACCTCCCTCTCCACCTCCCTCCCACCTGCCTCTCCTCCTCCCTCTCTATCTCCTTCTCCACCTCCCTCTCCACCTCCCTCTCTATATCCCTCTCTATCTCTATCTCCCTCTCTATCTTCCTCTCTATCTTCCTCTCCACCTTCCTCTCCACCTCCCTCTCCACCTCCCTCTCCACCTCCCTCTCCACCTCCCTCTCCACCTCCCTCTCCACCTCCCTCTCCACCTCCCTCTCCACCTCCCTCTCCACCTCCCTCTCCACCTCCCTCTCCACCTCCCTCTCCACCTCCCTCTCCACCTCCCTCTCCACCTCCCTCTCCACCTCCCTCTCCACCTCCCTCTCCACCTCCCTCTCCACCTCCCTCTCCACCTCCCTCTCCACTTCCCTCTCCACTACACTCTCCACTACACTCTCCACCTCCCTTTCCACCTTCCTCTCCACCTCCCTCTCCACCTCTCTCTCCACCTCCCTCTCCACTACACTCTCCATCTCCCTCTCCACCTCCCTCTCCATTTCCCTCTCCACCTCCCTCTCCACTACACTTTCCACTACCCTCTCCATCTCCCTCTCCACCTCCCTCTCCACCTCCCTCTCCACCTCCCTCTCCACTACACTCTCCACTACACTCTCCACCTCCCTTTCCACCTTCCTCTCCACCTCCCTCTCCACCTCCCTCTCCACTTCCCTCTCCACTACACTCTCCATCTCCCTCTCAACCTACCTCTCCACCTCCCTATCCACCTACATCTCCCTCTCCACCTTTCTCTCTATCTCCCTCTCCACCTCCCTCTCCACTTCCCTCTCCACTACACTCTGCATCTCCCTCTCAACCTACCTCTCCACCTCCCTATCCACCTACATCTCCCTCTCCACCTTTCTCTCTATCTCCCTCTCCACCTTCCTCTCCACCTCCCTCTCCACCTCCCTCTCCAAACCTCATTCCTCCCAGTCTCTTCACTACACTGACCATATCATGATAACAATGGGAGATGACTTTTGGTATGAGTCCGCTCAGATCAATTTTGACAATATGGACAAACTAGTAAAGTACGTCAATAAAGAGGTTTGCTGTTGAATATAAAACTTACTTTTGACAGTCAAATATACCTACCTGTAATATATAGTAATATAATAACATATATTACTATTTAATAACATATATTACTATTTAATAACATATATTACTATTTAATAACATATATTACTATTTAATAACATATATTACTATTTAATAACATATATTACTATTTAATAACATATATTACTATTTAATAACATATATTACTATTTAATAACATATATTACTATTTAATAACATATATTACTATTTAATAACATATATTACTATTTAATAACATATATTACTATTTAATAACATATATTACTATTTAATAACATATATTACTATTTAATAACATATATTAATTTTTAACAAATTTTTTGGAATCCTGCGAAATATTTATACAAAAGTAATTTGCAAATAATAATTGCAAAATTATAATAAAAGAATATATAAAATAATAATAGAATATATAAAATAATAATAAATTATATAAATTATAATAATAGAATATTTATATATAATAAATACATTTACCCATTGTAGCAAGAGAAGGGTTCAAAGGTCAATGTCTTCTACTCGACTCCTTCCTGTTATCTCTCAGCCCTACACGCCGCCAACAAAACCTATCCTACCCCAAAAACCGACGACTTTTTTCCTTACGCGAGTGCCCCCCATACCTTCTGGACTGGTCAGTGATTATTTATGGGTCAAGGGTGTGCGAGGTGTGTGCGAGGTGTGTGCGAGGTGTGTGGGAGGTGTGTGTGAGGTGTGTGCGAGGTGTGTGGGAGGTGTGAACATATGCTAGCGGAGTGGACGGTGTGGGGCGGACGAAGCCGAGGGAGTGGTGTTTACACATTCACATATTCGCAGGATTTTTCACGTCCAGACCTGCTCTGAAGTACTTCGTCAGACGATCGAACAACCTCCTCCAGGTACAAACTATAGTACACAAACTATAGAACATAGACTATAGAACACAAACTATAGAATACGG
The DNA here is from genome assembly GCA_964035775.1 of Osedax frankpressi. Taxonomy (NCBI): domain Eukaryota; kingdom Metazoa; phylum Annelida; class Polychaeta; order Sabellida; family Siboglinidae; genus Osedax; species Osedax frankpressi. Next base: position 9,745,476 of record OZ038318.1, read on the forward strand.
ACTATAGAATACAGACTATAGTACACAAACTATAGAATACAGACTAGTAAACAAACTATAGAACACTAACTATAGAACATAGACTATAGAACACAAACTATAGAATACGGACTATAGTAAACAAACTTTAGAACACAAACTATAGAACACAAACTATAGAACACAAACTATAGAATACATACTATAGTACACAAACTATAGAATACAGACTATAGTAAACAAACTATAGAACACTAACTATAGAACACAAACTATAGAACACAGACTATAGTACACAAACTATAGAACACAAACTATAGAACACAAACTATAGAATACAAACTATTAAGTGAGATCATTAATAAATCAATATTATGTTATACTATTGACATTATTTCAAATATTTAACAAATCTATTACATCATTAAAATTATTCTCATTCATAAAATGACTAAATTATTATTCTCTCCCTCTCCCTCTCCCTCTCCCTCCCCCTCCCCCCCTCTCTCTCTCTCTCTCTCTCTCTCTCTCTCTCTCTCTCTCTCTCTCTCTCTCTCTCTCTCTCTCTCTCTCTCTCTCTCTCTCTCTCTCTCTCTCTCTCTCTCTCTCTCTCTCTCTCTCTCTCTCTCTCTCTCTCTCTCTCTCCCTCTCCCTCTCCCTCTCCCTCTCCCTCTCCCTCTCCCTCTCCCTCTCCCTCTCCCTCTCCCTCTCCCTCTCCCTCTCCCTCTCCCTCTCCCTCTCCCTCTCCCTCTCCCTCTCCCTCTCCCTCTCCCTCTCCCTCTCCCTCTTCACCTCTTCACCTCTTCACCTCTCTCCCTCTCCCTCTCCCTCTCCCTCTCCCTCTCCCTCTCCCTCTCCCTCTCCCTCTCCCTCTCCCTCTCCCTCTCCCTCTCCCTCTCCCTCTCCCTCTCCCTCTCCCTCTCCCTCTCCCTCTCCCTCTCCCCCTCTCCCTCTCCCCCTCTCCCTCTCCCTCTCCCTCTCCCTCCCTCTCCCCCTCCCTCTCCCCCTCCCTCTCCCCCTCCCTCTCCCCCTCCCTCTCCCCCTCCCTCTCCCTCTCCCTCTCCCTACTCTTGATATTAATTCTTCTGCATACCTCCCAGGCATGTAAACAACTTTATGTTATTGGCAAATTGGACAGTAAAGACAATCGGAAAAAACTCGACAAATTAAGTCTGTATCATGTCTATTAAAGTATTGCATATGACTTATCTGAACATCTATATAAACTCTGGCATTTCTTGACTTGGGGCTAAGAATTATTGCACTCCGACCTCGACATTTAATATTTAACAGCATTCTATTTATTGACCTTCTTATTACCTCCATTTTGACCTCCCTCCACAATTTACAGGACGAGCAATGGCAGTTGCTCAGCACCATGATGCTGTAAGGTCAGAGTTCATTTGTATTATTATTGTTTAGGTTATTGTAGTTCTTTAGATAGTTTCCATAAAAATGATTAAGTTTATAAAAATAATACAATAGAAATACTTATAAATATATTTAAATATATTTAGATATATTTAGATATATTTAGATATATTTAGATATATTTAGATATATAGAAGTATTTATCTATATATTAAGTGTTTATAATGTTAGCCTCAATATTGTCTAATGTTATGACATTTATGGACTTAGTGGAACAGAACAGGAACATGTTGCAAAAGATTACTCCAAAAGGCTGTCTGCGGGTACTGAAGCCTGTCAGGTATTATATTACTACATATTTCTACATAATTACTATGTACTAGAGAGTTAAGTACTTACTTTTGTATATATCAGATATACTCCTTATTAGCTCAAGTTATTCAACCCACAGCCTCTACCAGCATATCCCCATATCCACCTTATATCCCCATATCCACCCCACATCCACCCCATATCCACCTCATATCCACCCCATATCCATCCCATATCCACCCCATATCACTTAATATATCTACTAGCAGATTCAATCATCTATATTGAATTTAACTTTCAATTTATAAACTTAATACAATAACTTAATACAATAACTTAATACAATAACTTAATACAATAACTTAATACAATAACTTAATATAATAACTTAATACAATAACTTAATAGAATAACTTAATACAATAACTTAATACAATAACTTAATATAATAACTTAATACAATAACTTAATACAATAACTTAATACAATAACTTAATACAATAACTTTATACAATAACTTAATACAAAAACTTAATACAATAACTTAATACAATAAATTAATACAATAACTTAATACAATAACTTAATACAATAACTTAATACAATAACTTAATACAATAACTTAATACAATAACTTAATACAATAACTTAATACAATAACTTAATACAATAACTTAATACAATAACTTAATACAATAACTTAATACAATAACTTAATACAATAACTTAATACAATAACTTAATACAATAACTTGATACAATAACTTAATACAATAACTTAATACAATAACTTAATACAATAACTTAATACAATAACTTAATACAATAACTTAATACAATAACTTAATACAATAACTTAATACAATAACTTAATACAATAACTTAATACAATAACTTAATACAATAACTTAATACAATAACTTAATACAATAACTTAATACAATAACTTAATACAATAACTTAATACAATAACTTAATACAATAACTTAATACAATAACTTAATACAATAACTTAATACAATAACTTAATACAATAACGTAATACAATAACTTAATACAATAACTTAATACAATAACTTAATACAATAACTTAATAGAACTTTATTTTAACCTCCTATTGCAAATTATTTTCTTAGAAAAATAATTGAAAATATTTTATAAAAAATATTTCTATAAAAATTCTTAAAAAAATACTTAATAATTTGGTAATATAAATTGATATCATTGAAAATAAATATTTATTTGTTACAATATCTTACTATCTATTGTTGCATATATCGTATACAGTTTGGAATAATATTTATATTGTAATACTACTTTTATTTCCTTTATTTGATTTATAAATGATTTGAATTTGGCATAACTTTGCTGAATATAAGCCAACACGATTTCACAGGACCTGATCTCTCAAGCCTACGCTAAATTTGCTTACTCGAAAGGCGTTCATTTCTGTCCGCTGTTGAATGCCAGCGTATGTGGGTACACCGCAGGCCACGACTCCGTTAGGCCCACCGGTAACCCCCCGCGTAGTAATGAAACCTCAATCTAAACCCTACTCGTCGCACCCGTAAATCTCCCCTTACCGCTGCACCACGACGACCGGTACTTGGTTTTGAAGAATACAACTACCCATAACAGTACCGCAGTCACTGTAATTGATCAAATACCCACCAATACCATCTACTTAATCCTTAATTACTTATTACCCAACCACCGTTAAATACCCTTCTTTAGTACCCTTCTTTTTTACTGTCACCACTACAACTGCTACCCCGTAGTTTAGCGTGAATCTCTACAACCCAACCCTTCAAGTGTATCCCGCTCATTGGCTCGACATTCCCGTGACCTATTCACCTTTCGGCTATCTCGTGACCTTTGCCGATCGACCCGACCCCATTAAATACTATGTTGGTATGGCGTCGCTGGCGCCTGTCTGACTTGCGTAAAAACACTATTTCAAGTGGTTGATTCAATTTATATTGAAGCTTCTTTTTAATTAGATTACTGATATCAAAATAGAATATAATTTATACGATTTATTCTCTGGGACATTTATTAGATTTTCATTAGATTTTTATTATCACCTAAACTAATATACTTTGGTCTATATATACCAATGATTTACCAACGATACTGAGAAAGGGCCTACTTTGCAGATGACCCCCAGTGACCTTTCCAAAAGCATTATTATCCTTAGCATTAATGTTCCGGATCTAAGGGAAATGTCACTTTCACAAATTTCAGTAAAACAAGGTCAGTGAAGAGTGCTTTTTAATAGGACTAGACAATAAGGGATTCTGTCCGGACACGCATATTTTTAAAATATAAGTAATAAGATCCTAATTTTAAAGTAATTTTATTTTTCAATGCAGTATCGGTCAAGCGATGACCGTTTGAAAATTTTAATTTGTGAAAAATATTTCCCAGCTTTTTTTCTACAATGCATTCTTTGTTTGTTTTTGTTTCTATTTAAATTTTAACTGATATTTTTATTTCATACAAAAACCATGCCTAGACACCCTAAGAGACGTAGAACTGAATATTTTACACCCCAATCTATGTGTTTTAAGCGATTACCTACATTTGTTGATCTTTATCGACATTTCGTATTCGTTTTCGTTGCTAATTATGCAATCGCAAAAAAAGAAACCCTTAATCGGCCGATACAAATATAGAAACACTCTTAACTTGCAACATCTGCGGAGAATTTAGCTTTAAACAAATTTACGCCTTATTTAGATTTAGTAATTTTATTAAAAAAATGCATAAATTCTCCAAAATACGACGAATATTGTAAAAACATCACAAAGTTTGACAAATTTTTAATAATAAATAATTATTAAATTATATTTAAAATATACATATATCTATTGATAAAAAAATGTCCTGAAAATTTATATTTCCTGGTAAATTATAAGAAAAATGTTGTACACTTTTTTTTAATTGCTATTCATTTTATAAATTTAATATTTAGAAGTGATTCAAATTTCATAAAATAATATTGACTATAAGTTGGTTAAAAATGTATTTATATTAGATTTTGAAATCTCTATGTTAATTTCCATATACGTCTTAATTATATACTTAAAATGAACATTGCTAAGTCAAAAATAAGTAAAAAAAAAGCTAAGTCAAAAATTGTCCAAATTAAAAAAAAATTTAACACCATGTTTATAAAAGTATATATTTTATATATTACATTTCCCAAATAAATTGCATAAAACAATTCATATAAGATCACCCTTACTAGACATGCGGAGCAAACATTTCGCTATAAATAGATATGCGAAATTAACACCGATTATCTGATTTACGAAAACTTCTCATAGATCTGTTTTTCAGATGGAGAAATTGACATTAGTCACATGACAACGGTAAACGACCTCGACGCTGATTTGACCATCAGCAATAAGGTTCCTTCGATGGGCATTTGCATTATCTAATGCCATAGTTTTCTCATTTCCCCCGCGTTTTCCCCTTTCGAAGTCCCTATCCCGGTCGCTTATCCACTCCTTCAGTACCTGTCAATCACTTTTGACCACTCCACTGGTCAGCTGAGCCGGATCACCAACATTAATTTGAATCGTAGCATGGAATTGGTTCAACGGCTGACTTACTACAGGTGAATATTTATTAGCATTGCAAATTAATGCCTTATTAGGGCGATCTTCAACAGATATGATACAATGCTTTGATTATACGCATACAAATTTGGTAAATATATATTTATAATCTGTAGAGATCAATCTGATGAATATAAATAAACGAGGGTGATTTCACACTTTAAATACGTAAATAAATATTATATACAGTGGTTTTGTTAAATGATTTGAAATGATTACAAACCATTGCATAATATAAGTTAAAGTTTGAATGTATAATAAATTATGAATATATTTACTTTACATTGTTTAACATTTAAATAACTAATAGCAAACATAAACAATTAGATGAGGTATCTCACTATTGTTATTCTTTGATTTAAGGTCTTTTCAGAATGATAAAGGGTCATTGACTGGAGATGGTCAATCATCTGGAGCTTATATTTTCCGACCAAAAACCACTGAACCTGAACAACTTGGCAAACCAGCAGTTCAAATATTTCATGTAATTTACATTATAACTAAATACAATTTATATTACTATTAATTATTATTGTTACCATTAGTTTATTATTATTACTATTAGTTTATTTTTGTTACCATTAGTTTATTATTATTACTATTAGTTTATTTTTATTACCATTAGTTTATTTGTATTACTATTAGTTTATTATTATTACCATTAGTTTATTTGTATTACTATTAGTTTATTTTTATTACTATTAGTTTATTATTATTACTATTAGTTTATTTTTATTACCATTAGTTTATTTTTATTACTATTAGTTTATTATTATTACCATTAGTTTATTTGTATTACTATTAGTTTATTTTTATTACTATTAGTTAATTATTATTACTATTAGTTTATTATTATTACTATTAGTTTATTTTTATTACCATTAGTTTATTTTTATTACTATTAGTTTATTATTATTACCATTAGTTTATTTTTATTACTATTAGTTTATTTTTATTACTATTAGTTTATTTTTATTACCATTAGTTTATTTTTATTGCTATTTATTTTGGATTATATTGCCAAATAATTTGATAAAAGTTCAATAAATTATTTAATTGTACATAACTATAATATGTATAATGTATAATAATAATATAATAATATTAATAACTATTTTTGACAAAAGTTAATTATAGTATTTTTAAACTAAATTTGTGATTGATAATTTGTTTTGCACTTAATCTTGTTAAATATTTATTTATTAATTTTTATTTTATATAAAAATATTCATTTATTTGATTAAAAATGCATATTTTATAATCTCTCAATTTATATATATTATAGCAATGTTTATTTTACTGAATAATAAAATAAATACTTTTAATATTATCTAGATTATTAATTAGTAGACTTATATTACTAGATTATTAATTTATCGTAACCGCCCAGAGTAAAGGAAACACCGAGGTCTTGCAGATTTACAACTCCTGGTTGTCTCAGAGCATTCGGCTGAGAGATGGAGAGCGGCGAGTCGAATTTCAATGGCACGTCGGACCCATCGACTCTTCGTTAGCCAATCGGATCGCTTGTTTACACTTTACGGCAATTTACCCTCCAACTTTACACTATTTGTGTTCTCGACATTTCTTCTGATATTTATCGCAATTCAAACCTCTTTAACTAATCGGAACTTTCTATTTGCTCTACGTTGCTCAATAAATCCGAATTTCATTAAATATTACTTATGTTTATGTTGATTACTTGAAATCATCTCATCTCCGGAGAAATGTGAAATCTGTCATTTCATTTGCCCTTATTTCAATTCTATCTTCACTTTGTTCATTCTTTTATCCTTTTTTTTACCAACATTCTTAATATCGCCACATTTTTTCTTTAAACAATCTACTCACTACATTTTCACCATTTCAAGGCACCACCAAGGCTTGGAAGTGATCTCTCGATTTGAATCTAATATGAAGTCTGGAGATCAATTCTACACAGACGCAAATGGGCGCCAGATTATGGAGAGGAGGTTAGAAGGGTCTAGGGTTAGTGAGGCATGTGGATAGGATTAGTGAGGCATGGATCTAGGGTTAGTGGGAATGGGTCTAGGGTTAATAGGGCATGTGTCTAGGGCTAGTGGGGCATGGGTCTAGGGTTAGTCGGGTATGGGTATAGGGTTAGTGGGGCATGGGTATAGGGTTAGTGGGGCATGTGTCTAGGGTTAGTAAGGCATGGGTCTAGGGTTAGTGGGGCATGGGTCTAGGGTTAGTAGGGCATGGGTCTAGGGCTAGTGAGGAATGTGTCTAGGATTAGTGGGGCATGGGTATAGGGTTAGTGGGGCATGGTCATAGGGTTAGTGGGGCATGGGTATAGGGTTAGTGTAACATGGGTCTAAGGTTAGTGGGATATGGGTCTAGGATCAATGAGGCATATGTCTAGGGTTAGTGTGGCATGGGGTTAGGGTTAGTGTGGCATGGGCTTAGGGTAAGTGTAGAAATAGATTGAAGGTTAGCTGGTTATGTTTTATCAGACTTATACAGTTTATCAGACTTATACAGTAGTTTGTATATGTGTAGATATATCTACCCTATATGAGGTTAAGAAACAGTGAAGATATATTCCTATAGTTTAGTGAACGCGATTCTCTCAATTAGCTTCTTTACGACGATTGTGTTTATTTTAGGAAGAATCATAGGAAGACATGGGATTTAAATCAAACAGAACCTGTCGCTGGAAATTACTACCCAGTCAATAGTCGTATATACATTAGGGTTAGTAGGAGGTGGTGTCCGTATGGGTTTATAGGGGTATTAGTAGGGGTTTGAGGAGAGGTGGTGTTAATATAGGTATGTGTGTTTAAAATTAGTGTAATTGTGTAGGATTATAAGTGTTTGTATGGGTATTTGATTTATACGATTAGTAAAGATATTATTATAAGTAATATTTATTTTATAGATAGTAAGGGAGTTTTTAAGTTTGATTCTCTTCTATTGTTAATGAATACATTAAAAACTAAATGTTTAGTACTGTTGATGTCAAATAATACACACATATATAGTTAATAATGGTTATTTTGAATTTAGGAATTTGTAAACCAATAATTATTAATAAATAAAACAATAATTAGAAAAGGATATAAAGCAACGGAGATGTTAATATAAAGACAAATATGTTAATATAAAGCACGTTATTATTCAATAAATATATAATGCATAGAAATATGTGAAATATAAAATATAGAATTTAATAAAGTTTCAAAGTTTCATCGGGTTTTATTTACAAAATATTAATCCATCAATTTCAATTAAATTTTCTATTTTTTGGAGTAATTTTCACATTTGCTGAAATTGTGTAATGTTGAAACTTTTATAGAAATTCCAATGTTTTTATTGCTAATTAAATTGTCTTCATTTTGATAATTGTAGTTACTATTTTTAAGTAAATAAAGGCTCGATACGGGATAGCCTTGATAATATTTACATTTGAAGTTTTATAAGTACATTGAGAAATTCATTGTAGATCATTGCAAACATATTATTAAATTTATTTTTGTTAATAATATATATATATATATAATTAATATTTTAAGGAAAACATCTGATGCAATACTTGTGTCAATATGAACACGATAATAATATATAATGAAAACTATTAATTAATTTAAATACATTCTATTCTTTCCTACGTTCTAGGACTCCGCCAATCAGTTGACGGTGATGACTGATAGATCTCAAGGTGGAGCTAGTTTGAAACCTGGTCACCTCGAACTCATGGTTGGTTGCAATTTATTCACTGCATCTTTAAACAGCGATAGCAAAGTTTTACAAAATTGTGAAAATAATTCAATTAATTTATGTAACAATAAAATCACTGAAATATGATTATAAAAGATTTATTATTGTAACTTACAAAGTGAAGTGAAGTTTCAGAATAGCATTTATGTTTTGTCTATCTCATAATGTTGTAATTCATAATTAATTATATTTAAGTCTGTTCCTCATACGTTTGAAATTACTGTCATGTTATTTTTATTATAATGTATTTTACCGAAAACTCTCATAATTCACGTAAGCGATTAGATAACTACAATTCAACTGTTTTATCTCTCGACGACTAAACAGCTTGACCGTTCCCTTGCCCTTTGTCTCCAGATCCTCCAGCTTGACCTCTTAACCTCCAGGTCCACAGACGTCTATTCTTCGACGATCACTTCGGGGTCGACGAACCTCTCAATGAACCTGGACTCGACGGACGGGGTCTTATAGTCACCGGTTTGACCTTAAGCCCCTCGAACCCTACGCGCCCTTTGCACCCAACTAGTCACTTAAACAACACGATTCCGGCCAATCCACTCTGTGAATATTAATTAATATTAATTAAGTGGTGAATTGTTTTTAAAATTGTTGAGAATATTAATTTGGTATCTTTAAATGGATTCCATCGACAAGTTCTATAAATATTATATTAATATGGAAAATGTATAGAACCATAAAGAGTTACGATATTCATTTATAATAATAATTAAAATACTCTCTGAGGTGAAATGCACAGAACAATGATTTACTATTGTTATAATATAACACTTTAAAAGTATTTAAATTCATTATAGTTTTATAAATTTATTAAAATATATCTTATTAACACTCTAATGTTAAACACTATTAACACCAGCGTTAAACACTATTAACACTAATATTAAACAATGTTAATACTCTAATGCTATAAACAATGGTATCATACACTTTTGACAATGACTAACATATAATGTAATTTCATTCATGTTAATAAAAAATGTGTGTAACATGAAAGTATTTCATGAAACTATTACATCATTCTGACGAATAGCAAATTGTTAACATCCTGTTACTCTTGTTACTCTTGAATAATTCACAAATTATTCAATTCTAAGGGTTAATAAATGATTAAAGAAAGATGAATTCTAAAAATAGTTTTTGATAAAAGAATTTAATTAACATTATTTGTTCCTTCGGCGTGTTCTACGGCGTGTTCTACGGCGTGTTCTACGGCGTGTTCTACGGCGTGTTCTACGGCGTGTTCTACGGCGTGTTCTACGGCGTGTTCTACGGCGTGTTCTACGGCGTGTTTCTCTATCTAACCCTCCGCCTCGCTTGCCAACAGGTAAACACTACCTGCTGTTTGACGGCGTTGAAGCCTCCGGTCGGTTGCACACTGCATACTCGCGAAATGAGTACATGCGACCAATTGTGTCGTTCTCTGAACCGTCCACACCTCTTCAACACAAGGTCCAAACCCGATGATTCTTCTTTTTACGAACTAAACAATCGCTTATAGTTTGTTAAGCGAAATAATATCCTTACTCTTTATTTACCAAAAAATGTGTGGAATCTATTTTTTGTCTTGTAACATAATAATTGTAAAAACATAAATTAAAATTAAAATTAATAACTAAATATTTTATCCAAAGAAAATTTCATGCGAATATTCTTAAATTCACAAAGTCCCACCACAAAGTCCCAGCATCACCTTCTTGCGATTGTTCCAAAGCCATTCATCTCCCACTTCCACATTCCTCACCGCCCATATTCCTCACTTCCACATTCCTCACTTCCACATTCCTCACTCCCACATTCCTCACTTCCACATTCCTCACCTCCCACTTCCACTTCACTTACAACCCCACTATCGTAAAACTCTCTCATCTTCATCTTCCATTCCTACAACCATCGCTTTCTCACCAAATATCTCTCATCGAGCCTTCATCACCTTCCACATCTAATCTCCGAACCATACTTAAGTTGTTATTCTCACATCTACCTTCTCACCCCCTATAACAAGTGGTTTTCACATCCTACCTTCTCACCCCCTATAGCAAGTGGTATTTGCAGCCTATCCCTTACCCCCGATATCTAACTCCTCATTCCAACAGGAAGTGGTTTTCGCAGCCTACCCCTTACCCCCGATATCTAACTCCTCATTCCAACAGGAAGTGGTTTTCGCAGCCTACCCCTTACCTCCTAACGTCCATCTCCTCACACTCGAGGAACACGGAGGAAGTTTAAAACAACCTCAAATCCTCGTCCGCCTCGAACACTTTTACTCAGCGAATCTGACCTCTGGTAACCTTTCACGACCTGTGGACGTTAATTTCAATGTTGGTAATGATCACTCGGGTTACTGTATCTTAAGTAATTACATCTTAAATAATTACATCTTAAGATGTACTAAGCACTACACTACATCTATATATAATTTCATACCCATACACTATAACATATATCTTACTTATACTCCTATCTTATACTCGCTCTACTACACACATCCTCAATACGCTTTCTCAACTACAATCCTCTGCACCTCTCCTCCTCCTCCTCCTCCCCATCTCTAATCCTCTCCCCTCTCCTCCCCATCTCTAATCCACTCCCCATCTCTAATCCTCTCCCCTTTCCCCATCTCTAATCATCTCCTCCTCCCCATCTTTAATCCTCTCCCCCATCTCTTATCCTCTCTCCCTCTCCTCCTCCTCCTCATCTCTCCTCCTCTCCCCCATCTCTTATCCTCTCCCCCTCTCTCCTCCTCCCCAGCTCTAATCCTCTCCCCTTTCCCCATCTCTAATCATCTCCTCCTCCCCATCTTTAATCCTCTCCCTCATCTCTTATCCTCTCTCCCTCTCCTCCTTCTCCCCATCTCTCCTCCTCTCCCCCATCTCTTATCCTCTCTCCCTCTCCTCCTCCTCCTCATCTCTCCTCCTCTCCCCCCTCTCTCCTCCTCCCCAGCTCTAATCCTCTCCCCTTTCCCCATCTCTAATCATCTCCTCCTCCCCATCTTTAATCCTCTCCCTCATCTCTTATCCTCTCTCCCTCTCCTCCTTCTCCCCATCTCTCCTCCTCTCCCCCATCTCTTATCCTCTCTCCCTCTCCTCCTCCTCCCCACCTCTCCTCCTCTTCCCCTCTCTACACATCCCCATCTCTAATTGCTTGCTTCGCAGTTTCTGAATACAAAGTACATGAATTTAGTAATTATTAAAATTGAAGAACAATTACTCGGCGGTAATTTGAATCTCGCCAATTTCAAACCGTTGCATTGGAAGGTCAAAGGTGAAACCAACCGAGGTTTATGACATTTAATGATTTAGAATAGAACGGTAATTCTTCGACTAATTCTGATCTCTACCCGTGTAATTATTAATAGATGATGAGATATTGTTAGAATTTGATTTTATTTAACGTTTTGGAATTACTAGAACAACTATTATTTTGTATACATATTTCTACAACAAAGACAGTAAACTTTTTATTTAGAAATGTAACAGATATTAAGAATATTAAAAGTAATATCGACTTTGATAATCTTCATTTTCTAATGAATAGATATTTAAGAATTATACATCATTTAAACATAAATCTGGTACATTCCACGTCGATAATGAATTAATAATCATTACTGAACTCGATCAGAGGCTCCTGCGTATTCAACTTTGAACTCTACGAATATCACTCTGACCTCGATGCAGATCAGAACTTTTATATTGACCGTAGAGTACAAGTGAACGAGATTATGGATAAATATTTGTTTACTCATCCTTTATTGTTACTTTATTGATTACATTATCTTAAAGATACTTCTTTGTTTATGTTCTAATATTCAATTTTGATATCAGTAACTTTTGTTTAACTATCTTTTATATTTCTAAAGAATTCAATTTCTATTAAATTCAATAACAAACATGTGAATAAAATCTATAATTTACAATTTTAATTAATATTAATTCTGTTATGTTACAATGAAAAAAAAAACTAATATTGATTTTATTAATATTGAAATTCATAAAATCAATACGTAAATAAATAATTGTCGATGATGTGATCATTTTTATTAATCAGGATTTTTAAATGAATTGTGAACTTTATTGCATTATGAACTCAAATTTGAATCAAAAATAATGTTGTATAGGTTTACAGTATTATTAAAGTTATTCAATTTTACTTAAACTAAATTTTGTTTAATGCATTAAATACAAAGGTTCTTTGATTAGTAAAAGATATGAAATCTAGTAACATATGATTACAATAAAAGATCACCAAAATTATTATTACTATGATAATAATATAATTTATATTAATTATAATATATATACATATACAATATATATCAAATTAATTTGTAGTAATAATGGAATATATAATGTAAGCATGTGAATAAATAGTTGCATGTTTATCCAATTATTATAACGTGATATATATATAATATTGCCTAGAGGTATTCAGCATATAATATATGCAAATAACTCCCAGAGTAATAATATAAGCATATAATTCCCAGGGTATATAATAATATAATAAAAATACATTATTCTCTTGATATATTTTATTAATAAAATAATATTCATATTTATAATTAAAAATATAATTATATAATAAACTATAATATACTATTATTACATTTATGACAATTTTAATAATTTACCTAAAACTAATCAAAATGAATTGTATTAATGTTATAATATTAATAATATAGTTATATTGTTATATTATTAAGTATATGAAAAATTGATATTTTATATAGAAAACATCTAACCATTATTAAACACAATTATTTATAAATAAATGTGTTAGTACCATATTGTAAAATAATATAAAAAATACAAATGTAACATTTATTAATAAAAATCTCTAACAATCGAATAAAATATCTAATGATAAAAATACTGAAAATGGAGAGATCTTAACAAAATACCTTAAAATCATTGATCCACAAAGACTATATTATGCATGACAAGGGGGTGATGACTATATTATATTTGTTATTAACAATGTGGGTGTGTGGTGAGACAATTGACTATTGTTATCTGAAGTCTATTTATAAAATATTGCAAAAACAATTTATGGAGATATATAAATATATATATATATATATATATATAAATATAAATATATATATATATAAATATATATATATATATAAATATGTTAATATATAAATATATTTATATAAATGTTCAATTGTAAAAGATGTATTTGTGGCACATTCAATTGCTAAATGTATGAATTTGTATTCATATTTTCCTTGAGATATCCTCGTAAGATTGCATTTGACCTTTATGCTAGATTTCGCTAGTGTTTTCTCTGACCGGACAGGGGTCTAGTACGGCTCTGGGGTCGTCTACAGGGATCGTGACCTGCGATGTAGGCCCCCAGCGTATTCCAACCTCCACCCACTCTGACCATCCAATGCTTTTCCTTCAACAACTGTTTGGTAGTGGTTTATTTCTGGATTTTGTGGTGAAGTAACAGGTATGGAATGTCAGAAAGGTAAAGGAACAGGTATGGAATGTCGGAGAGGTTAAGGAACATGTATGGAATGTCAGAGAGGTGAAGGAACAGGTTTAGAATGTCGGAGAAGTGAAGGAACAGGTATGGAATGTCAGAGAGTTGATGTGAAGGAACAGGTATGGAATGTCAGAGAGTTGATGTGAAGGAACAGGTATGGAATGTCAGAGAGTTGATGTGAAGGAACAGGTATGGAATGTCAGAGAGTTGATGTGAAGGAACAGGTATGGAATGTCAGAGAGTTGATGTGAAGGAACAGGTATGGAATGTCAGAGAGTTGATGTGAAGGAACAGGTATGGAATGTCAGAGAGTTGATGTGAAGGAACAGGTATGGAATGTCAGAGAGTTGATGTGAAGGAACAGGTATGGAATGTCGGAGAGGTGAAGGAACAGGTATGAAATGTCTGAGAGGTGAAGGAACATGTATGGAATGTCAGAAAGTTGATGTGAAGGAACAGGTATGAAATGTCGGAGAGGTGAAGGAACATGTATGGAATGTCAGAGAGTTGATGTGAAGGAACATGTATGGAATGTCAGAAAGTTGATGTGAAGGAACAGGTATGAAATGTCGGAGAGGTGAAGGAACATGTATGGAATGTCAGAGAGTTGATGTGAAGGAACAGGTATGGAATGTCGTAGAGGTGAAGGAACATGTATGGAATGTCGGAGAGGTGAAGGAACATGTATGGAATGTCAGAGAGTTGATGTGAAGGAACAGGTATGGAATGTCGTAGAGGTGAAGGAACATGTATGAAATGTCGGAGAGGTGATGTGAAGGAACAGGTATGGAATGTCAGAGAGTTGATGTGAAGGAACAGGTATGGAATGTCAGAGAGTTGATATGAAGGAACAGGTGTGGAATGTCAGAGAGTTGATGTGAAGGAACAGGTATGGAATGTCAGAGAGTTGATGTGAAGGAACAGGTATGGAATGTCAGAGAGTTGATGTGAAGGAACAGGTGTGGGATGTCAGAGAGTTGATGTGAAGGAACATGTATGGAGTGTCAGAGAGTTGATGTGAAGGAACAGGTATGGAATGTCATAGAGTTGATGTGAAGGAACAGGTATGGAATGTCGGAGAGGTGAAGGAACAGGTATGGAATGTCAGAGAGTTGATGTGAAGGAACAGGTATGGAATGTCAGAGAGGTGAAGGAACATGGGGGTGGTGGGTATAGGGGTAAGTATGGGGGTGGTGGGTATAGGGGTAAGTATAGGGGGTTGTGGGTATATGGGTAAGTATGGGGATGGTGGGTATAGGGGTAAGTATGGGGGGTGGTGGGTATAGGGGTAAGTATAGGGGGTAGTGGGTATAAGGGTAAGTATGGGGGGTGGTTGGTATAGGGGTAAGTATGGGGGTGGTGGGTATAGGGGTAAGTATAGGGGGTGGTGGGTATAGGGGTAAGTATGGGGTGGTAGGTTAGGGGTAAGTATAGGGGGTAGTGGGTATAGGGGTAAGTATAGGGGAGGTGGGTAAGTATGGGGGTGGGTATAGGGGGCAGATAACGAGGAAGAGAAATGGTAGTGGTAGAGGTACACAATGAGGATACAATTATTAAATATTAATTATAGAAGATTGAGTACTAGTATTAATATTGATATTTCTTTAAAATGTAACAGACTATCAAAGTATATGAAAGAATTAAAACGTGTTTGGCAGTTGGTATCTACAAACCCGAATAAAAACTCGCTTTCCCCCTATACGGTAGATACCTTCCTGTATCCGATGGCAATCGTAGGGTGGATCACATCGACATTCACCGCGTAACCTGTCCATCTAATGTGAAAATGAAATGGCTTGTACAAATAATGAAGGTGTGGTGTTATACTTTAATTGCAAGATAGTTAATATTATTATAGTTATTATAGTTTAATATTATAGAGTACAAGTAGTTAATTAGGGAAGTACTTCAATAGTATAGTACTTATAAAGTACAAGTAGTGAATAAGGGAAGTACTTCAATAGTATAGTACTTATAGAGTACAAGTAGTTAATAAGGGAAGTACATCAATAGTATAGTACTTATAGAGTACAAGTAGTTAATAAGGGAAGTACTTCAATAGTATAGTACTTATAGAGTACAAGTAGTTAATAAGGGAAGTACATCAATAGTATAGTACTTATAGAGTACAAGTAGTTAATAAGGGAAGTACATCAATAGTATAGTACTTATAGAGTACAAGTAGTTAATAAGGGAAGTACTTCAATAGTATAGTACTTATAGAGTACAAGTAGTTAATAAGGGAAGTACATCAATAGTATAGTACTTATAGAGTACAAGTAGTTAATAAGGGAAGTACTTCAATAGTATAGTACTTATAGAGTACAAGTAGTTAATAAGGGAAGTACCTAAATAGTGTAGTACTTATAAAGTATGAGTAGTTAATAAGGGAAGTATTTCAATAGTATAGTACTTATAGAGTACAAGTAGTTAATAAGGGAAGTACCTCAATAGTATAGTACTTATAGAGTACAAGTAGTTAATAAGGAAATTACCTAAATAGTATAGTACTTATAGAGTACAAGTAGTTAATAAGGGAAGTACCTCAATAGTATAGTACTTATAGAGTACAAGTAGTTAATAAGGGAAGTACCTCAATAGTATAGTACTTATAAAGTACAAGTAAATAATAAGGAAAGTACCTCAATAGTATAGTACTTATAGAGTACAAATAGTTAATAAGGGAAGTACCTCAATAGTATAGTACTTATAGAGTACAAGTAGTTAATAAGGGAAGTACCTCAATAGTATAGTACTTATAAAGTACAAGTAGTTAATAAGGGAAGTACTTCAATGGTATAGTACGTATAAAGTATAAGTAGTGAATAAGGGAAGTAATTCAATAGTATAGTACTTATGAAGTACAAGTAGTTAATAAGGGAAGTACCTCAATAGTATAGTACTTATGAAGTACAAGTAGTAAATAAGGGAAGTACCTCAATAGTATAGTACTTATGAAGTACAAGTAGTAAATAAGGGAAGTACCTCAATAGTATAGTACTTATGAAGTACAAGTAGTTAATAAGGGAAGTACCTCAATAGTATAGTACTTATGAAGTACGAGTAGTTAATAAGGGAAGTACCTCAATATCTAAGCACTCAAAAACGTGTTGCGAGCTAGAGACAACATTTTTCTTCTTTTTTACACGAGAAGTTGCTGAACAGGTGGATTCGGAGCGTTTTACTTGTTTGGGTTTGGAAGAGGAGGTGATGATGGAGGTCGAGGAAGAGGAGGTGGTGGAGGAAGAGGAAAAGGAGGCGACACCGTCTATGGAGTCGCATGGAGATCCAGAACATCCATTTTGTATAACCGTAATTTGAGTACTGTCTAAATCTAGAAAAAGGAAGGATTGGAGAAATTATGAAGTAAGAGAGAAGGTAAGATAGGGAGTAAGAGAGAGTAAGAGGGAGTAAGAGGGTAAGAGGGAGTAAGAGGGAGTAAGGGAGTAAGGGAGTAAGGGAGTAAGGGAGTAAGAGGGAGTAAGATGGAGTAAGAGGGTAAGAGGGAGTAAGAGGGAGTAAGGGAGTAAGAGGGAGTAAGGGAGTAAGGGAGTAAGGGAGTAAGGGAGTAAGAGGGAGTAAGAGGGAGTAAGAGGGAGTAAGGGAGTAAGGGAGTAAGGGAGTAAGAGGGAGTAAGAGGGAGTAAGGGAGTAAGGGAGTAAGAGGGAGTAAGAGGGAGTAAGAGGGAGTAAGAGGAAGTAAGAGGGAGTAAGAGGGAGTAAGAGGGAGTAAGGGAGTAAGGGAGTAAGGGAGTAAGGGAGTAAGGGAGTAAGGGAGTAAGGGAGTAAGAGGGAGTAAGGGAGTAAGGGAGTAAGAGGGAGTAAGGGAGTAAGGGAGTAAGAGGGAGTAAGGGAGTAAGGGAGTAAGAGGGAGTAAGGGAGTAAGGGAGTAAGGGAGTAAGGGAGTAAGGGAGTAAGAGGGAGTAAGGGAGTAAGGGAGTAAGAGGGAGTAAGAGGGAGTAAGAGGGAGTAAGAGGGAGTAAGAGGAAGTAAGAGGGAGTAAGAGGGAGTAAGAGGGAGTAAGGGAGTAAGGGAGTAAGGGAGTAAGGGAGTAAGGGAGTAAGGGAGTAAGGGAGTAAGGGAGTAAGAGGGAGTAAGGGAGTAAGGGAGTAAGGGAGTAAGGGAGTAAGGGAGTAAGGGAGTAAGGGAGTAAGAGGGAGTAAGAGGGAGTAAGGGAGTAAGGGAGTAAGAGGGAGTAAGAGGGAGTAAGGGAGTAAGGGAGTAAGAGGGAGTAAGGGAGTAAGGGAGTAAGGGAGTAAGGGAGTAAGAGGGAGTAAGGGAGTAAGGGAGTAAGGGAGTAAGGGAGTAAGGGAGTAAGGGAGTAAGAGGGAGTAAGAGGGAGTAAGGGAGTAAGGGAGTAAGAGGGAGTAAGAGGGAGTAAGGGAGTAAGGGAGTAAGAGGGAGTAAGGGAGTAAGGGAGTAAGGAAGTAAGGGAGTAAGGGAGTAAGGGAGTAAGAGGGAGTAAGGGAGTAAGGGAGTAAGAGGGAGTAAGAGGGAGTAAGAGGAAGTAAGAGGGAGTAAGAGGAAGTAAGAGGGAGTAAGAGGGAGTAAGAGGGAGTAAGGGAGTAAGGGAGTAAGGGAGTAAGGGAGTAAGGGAGTAAGGGAGTAAGGGAGTAAGGGAGTAAGAGGGAGTAAGGGAGTAAGGGAGTAAGGGAGTAAGGGAGTAAGGGAGTAAGGGAGTAAGGGAGTAAGGGAGTAAGGGAGTAAGGGAGTAAGAGGGAGTAAGAGGGAGTAAGGGAGTAAGGGAGTAAGAGGGAGTAAGGGAGTAAGGGAGTAAGGGAGTAAGGGAGTAAGGGAGTAAGGGAGTAAGGGAGTAAGGGAGTAAGGGAGTAAGAGGGAGTAAGAGGGAGTAAGGGAGTAAGGGAGTAAGAGGGAGTAAGAGGGAGTAAGGGAGTAAGGGAGTAAGGGAGTAAGGGAGTAAGGGAGTAAGAGGGAGTAAGGGAGTAAGGGAGTAAGGGAGTAAGGGAGTAAGGGAGTAAGGGAGTAAGGGAGTAAGGGAGTAAGAGGGAGTAAGAGGGAGTAAGAGGGAGTAAGGGAGTAAGAGGGAGTAAGGGAGTAAGGGAGTAAGGGAGTAAGGGAGTAAGGGAGTAAGAGGGAGTAAGGGAGTAAGGGAGTAAGGGAGTAAGGGAGTAAGGGAGTAAGGGAGTAAGAGGGAGTAAGGGAGTAAGAGAGTAAGAGGGAGTAAGAGGGAGTAAGAGGGAGTAAGAGGGAGTAAGAGGGAGTAAGAGGGAGTAAGAGGGAGTAAGAGGGAGTAAGAGGGAGTAAGAGGGAGTAAGAGGGAGTAAGAGGGAGTAAGAGGGAGTAAGAGGGAGTAAGAGGGTAAGAGGGAGTAAGAGGGAGTAAGAGGGAGTAAGGGAGTAAGGGTTCTAACGTAATTCCTGTATAGAAATCTCATTTTCCAAACGTATCAGAGATGGAGAGTCGAGACCTAGTTTCGTTGATATTCGTGCCAACTCCATTAGACACAGAATAATGCTACGAACAGAAGAGTGCTGAACTGTATAGGAGATCAGCGAAGGTCAGAGTTCACGAACTGAGGTCAATTATTGAATTGAATTTATTTATGACAATAATAAACAAATAGACTAAATACATTGTATTATATGCAACTTTAATAATTGGTAACAATGTCTTAGAGGAACAATATAATATCAAGAGAATAGATATTATAAATAATCTTGTAAAAATGTTGTTAGGTCGACTTCAGTGTTAATATCAACTTCAAGTTGGTAAGAAATTCGTATGGAGTTTTGAACGAAACATAAGAAAGTAGAGTCTCTTCCTATACATAAAGAAACTTCGTAAAGAAATGTTACATAAGTTGGTAATTATCTTATAGATTAGAGATAGGACAGAATCTCAACAATCAGGGGTTTGTAGTTGAGACATTCAAGCCTTCATAGGATGTGGTATCTTATAGAGAGTCTTGAAATATCTATAAACTCCTTCAATTCTTTCAAGGAGGCCATTGATTCGTTGATTGATTTCCAGGATAATAAAGAACTAAATCCAAAAGACAAACTTACATTCAATATTCTTTAAAGTGTGAATATAAAGACAATATCAAAACCACAAATACATTGTTAATACTAAAATATGCATCTAGCATTCTTATAGTAGCTCAATATAGCGGTTTTTAGAGTGGTCTTTAAGTGGTCTTTATAGTGGTCTTTATAGTGGTCTTCACGATTATTATCAATAGCATTTGTATCAATTCTATAATTAGTGGCTCTTAGGGATTAAAATAACTTAAAGACGGTTGTAAGAAAAGTAGGGGTCAGAGGTAAGAGTTAGAGGTCAAATGTAATTTAGAGTGCCTTACCAAGGTCTTCAGTTTCAAACATGCAGCTGTCTTTGACTCCGAGTTTCTCGCAGAACGACAAGAAACCAGCGATATTGTCACGAGCAAACCAGGTACCACTTGAAGCCGCGGGTTTGTAGCGTAGGGGCTGAGGGGGTACTGGGAGCTGCGGGGTGTGAGGGTAGGGGCTGAGGGGGTACTGGGAGCTGCGGGGTGTGAGGGTAGGGGCTGAGGGGGTACTGGGAGCTGCGGGGTGTGAGGGTAGGGGCTGAGGGGGTACTAGGAGCTGCGGGGTGTGAGGGTAGGGGCTGAGGGGGTACTGGGAGCTGCGGGGTGTGAGGGTAGGGGCTGAGGGGGTACTGGGAGCTGCGGGGTGTGAGGGTAGGGGCTGAGGGGGTACTGGGAGCTGCGGGGTGTGAGGGTAGGGGCTGAGGGGGTACTGGGAGCTGCGGGGTGTGAGGGTAGGGGCTGAGGGGGTACTGGGAGCTGCGGGTGTGAGGGTAGGGGCTGAGGAGTGTGAGGGTAGGGGCTGAGGGGTGTGAGGGTAGGGGCTGAGGGGGTACTGGGAGCTGCGGGGTGTGAGGGTAGGGGCTGAGGGGGTACTGGGAGCTGCGGGGTGTGAGGGTAGGGGCTGAGGGGGTACTGGGAGCTGCGGGGTGTGAGGGTAGGGGCTGAGGGGGTACTGGGAGCTGCGGGGTGTGAGGGTAGGGGCTGAGGGGCTGAGGGGGTACTGGGAACTACGGGGTGTGAGGGTAGGGGCTGAGGGGGTACTGGGAGCTGCGGGTGTGAGGGTATGGGCTGAGTGGTGTGAGGATAGGGGCTGAGGGTGTGATGATAGTGGTTAAGGGGTGTGAGGGTAGGGGCTGAGGGTGTGATGATAGTGGTTGAGGGGTGTGAGGGTAGGGGCTGAGGGTGTGAGGGTAATGGCTGAGGGTGTGAGGGTATGGGCTGAGTGGGGTGAGGGTAGGGGCTGCGGGGTGTGAGGGTAGGGGCTGAGTGGGTACTGGGAGCTACGGAGTGTGAGATTAGGGGCTGAGGTTGTGAGGGTAGGGGCTGAGTGGGGTGAGGGTAGGGGCTGCGGGGTGTGAGGGTAGCTGAGGGTTGTGAGGGTAGGGGCTGAGGGGGTTACTGGGAGCTACGGGGTGTGAGGGTAAGGGCTGAGGGAGTACTGGGAAATGCGGGATGTGAGGGTAGGGGCTGAGTGGTGTGAGGATAGGGGCTGAGGGTGTGATGATAGTGGTTGAGGGGTGTGAGTGTAGGGGCTGAGGGTGTGAGGGTAGGGATTGAGTGGGGTGAGGGTAGGGGCTGCGGGGTGTGAGGGTAGGGGCTGAGGGTGTGAGGGTAGGGGCTGAGTGGGGTGAGGGTAGGGGCTGCGGGGTGCGAGGGTAGGGGCTGAGTGGGGTGAGGGTAGGGGCTGCGGGGTGTGAGGGTAGGGGCTGAGGGTGTGAGGGTAGGGGCTGAGTGGGGTGAGGGTAGGGGCTGCGGGGTGTGAGGGTAGGGGCTGAGGGTGTGAGGGTAGGGATTGAGTGGGGTGAGGGTAGGGGCTGCGGGGTGTGAGGGTAGGGGCTGAGTGGGTACTGGGAGCTACGGGGTGTGAGAGTAGGGGATGAGGGTGTGAGGGTAGGGGCTGAGTTGGGTGAGGGTAGGGGCTGCGGGGTGTGAGGGTAGGGGTTGAGGGGGTACTGGGAGCTACGGGGTGTGAGGGTAGGGGCTGAGGGGGTACTGGGAGCTGAGGGGTGTGAGGGTATGGGCTGAGGGGGTACTGGGAGCTACGGGGTATGAGGGTAAGGGCTGAGGGGGTACTGGGAAATGCGGGATGTGAGGGTAGAGGCTGAGTGGTGTGAGGATAGGGGCTGAGGGTGTGATGATAGTGGTTGAGGGGTGTGAGGGTAGGGGCTGAGGGTGTGAGAGTAGGGGCTGAGGGTGTGAGGGTAGGGTCTGAGTGGGGTGAGGGTAGGGGCTGAGTGGGTACTGAGAGCTACATGGTATGAGCGTAGGGGCTGAGGGGTACTGGGAGCTGAGGGGTGTGAGGGTAGGGGCTGAGGGGGTACTGGGAAATGCGGGATGTGAGGGTAGGGGCTGAGTGGTGTGAGGATAGGGGCTGAGGGTGTGATGATAGTGGTTGAGGGGTGTGAGGGTAGGGGCTGAGGGTGTGATGATAGTGGTTGAGGGGTGTGAGGGTAGGGGCTGAGGGTGTGAGGGTAGGGGCTGAGTGGGGTGAGGGTAGGGGCTGCGGGGTGTGAGGGTAGGGGCTGAGGGTGTGAGGGTAGGGGCTGAGTGGGGTGAGGGTAGGGGCTGCGGGGTGTGAGGGTAGGGGCTGAGTGGGGTGAGGGTAGGGGCTGATGGTGTGAGGGTAGGGGCTGAGTGGGGTGAGGGTAGGGGCTGCGGGGTGTGAGGGTAGGGGCTGATAGTGTGAGGGTAGGGGCTGAGTGGGGTGAGGGTAGGGGCTGCGGGGTGTGAGGGTAGGGGCTGAGTGGGTACTAGGAGCTACGGGGTGTGAGAGTAGGGGCTAAGGGTGTGAGGGTAGGGGCTGAGTGGGGTGAGGGTAGGGGCTGCGGGGTGTGAGGGTAGGGGCTGATGGTGTGAGGGTAGGGGCTGAGTGGGGTGAGGGTAGGGGCTGCGGGGTGTGAGGGTAGGGGCTGAGTGGGTACTAGGAGCTACGGGGTGTGAGAGTAGGGGCTAAGGGTGTGAGGGTAGGAGCTGAGTGGGGTGAGGGTAGGGGCTGCGGGGTGTGAGGGTAGGGGCTGAGTGGGTACTAGGAGCTACGGGGTGTGAGAGTAGGGGCTAAGGGTGTGAGGGTAGGAGCTGAGTGGGGTGAGGGTAGGGGCTGAGGGGTGTGAGGATAGGGGCTGAGGGGTATGAGCGTAGGGTCTGAGGGGGTACTAGGAATACTGAGGGGGATATTAAGAGTGGTTAATTGTGCCGATGTAGAAGATGGAGGGAGATTGACGGGGCTGCTGTTTATTTATATGTTGGAATCATTTGGGTATACATTGTTATACATTGTTATACATTGTTATACATTGGCATGCATTGTTATTACTACATTATGAGAGTATCTTTAAGATTATATCGTATTCGAATTAAAAGATTACTTGACATGAAAATCGATATGTAATATAAAATATCATAAATTCATCATTTACAGACCTTGAAGTTTACGCATTCCTTTGCTTTGTTTTGGATGATATTGACAAGCTTACAGAGTATTACTCCATTGTCAATTTCAAACAGGAAGTTGTTGTTATTGATTGGAAGGTCTGATGGCAAATGGTTACAGTTGAAAAGATATCATCTCAAGGAGAGGAAGAGGATATTACCACTAGAACAGAAATTACATAGAAAATAGAGAAATCTATAAATTAAATTTGTAGTATCAATTGGGGAAATATTGCATATCAATAATTTCTCTGGACTTATGTAATATGTTATTATATGGCTTAAAACAATACACGTAGATTAAAGGCACCGGTATACAATAAACAATCAAATTGAATAAGCACCGATTAATAATCATTGAAAAACTGTTATATAACAAATGCTCTCTTACTTTACGATTACAAATATATTATATAACAAAAATGAAATATAATGACTAACATATGAAATATAATGACTAACTGTATGAATTAATAGAGAAATTGATATTTAGTGGAAACTTCTTATATTTCTACAATATTTGTACGCTCAACAATTCAGTGACTATATATGATTAATATCTGTCACCATATTTATGATAAAATAATACAATACACAATAGATCAAATAGATATCTATTATTATCTATTATTCTGGTGATTCATTAAAATGCAAAAAATACTTTCTTCCATTGACAATTTTATTTACAACATAAATTAATTAACATAAACTGACCCAATGTCAATTAATATCATAAATTGCCAATTTATAAAATGATATGAATAATTATTCAGGCAATATGTATATTTCATAATATATTATATAATGATTCAGTAGATAAGTGACAACGGGTAGTTAGTTTGAATCAAATGACAAGATAATTACTTTTCTATTTATAGGCTTGCCTCCCTATTCTTATCTATCCTTCTCCCATTTTATTTCACTCTATTTCTCTCCAAATGTACGTATTCAATATCCAGTAATTTCTCATATTCCATGATTTACCCTTCATAGATTAAACATAGATTAAACATAGATTAAACATAGATTAAACATAGATTAAAACCTCAATTCAAAATTCTTAATGGCACATATAAATAATAAATATATTAAATACTAACTAATAATAAGGTATAATGAGTTATGGTATTATGTAAGGTAGTATAAAGTTTTACAAGATAAGCCATGACAATGTATGAAATTGCATGATAATTTATAATAATGTATGAAAGCTATAATTAGGTAAGATAAGCTATAACTATTTAAGATACAATATTATAAGGTATGATAATCTATAATAAGGTAAGATAAGATGTGATAAGATATAATAAGATGTGATAAGGTAAGATAAGATATGATAAGATGTGATAAGGTAAGATAAGATATGATAAGATGTGATAAGATATGATATGTTATAAGATATGATATGATAAGATATGATATGATAAGATAAGATAAGATGTGATAAGATAAGATAAGATGTGATAAGATATGATAAGGTGTGATAAGGTAAGATAAGATATGATAAGATGTGATAAGGTAAGATAAGATATGATAAGATGTGATATGTTATACTATATGATATGATAAGATATGATAAGATGTGATAAGATGTGATAAGATATAATAATATGTTATAAGATATGCTATGATAAGATAAGATAAGATTTCATAAGGTAAGATATGATATGATATGATATGATAAACTATAATAAGGTAAGATAAGCTATAATTAGGTAAGATAAGCTATAATAAGGTAATATAAACTATAATTAGGTAAGATAAGCTATAATTAGGTAAGATAAGCTATTATTAGTTAAGATAAGTTATAATTAGGTAAGATAAGCTATTATTAATTAAGATAAGCTATAATTAAGTAAGATAAGTTATTATTAGTTAAGATAAGCTATAATTAGGTAAGATAAAATATCATAAGATATGATGATGTGATAATCTATAATAAGGTAAGATAAGATGTGATAAGATATGATAAGATAAGATGTGATAAGGTAATATAAGATATGATAAGATGTGATAAGGTAAGATAAGATATGATAAGATATAATAAAATATGATAAGGTGTGATAAAATATTATAAGATATGATAAGATATGACAAGATTTTATAAGATATGATATGATATGATAAGGTAAGATAAGATGTGATAAGTATTATATGGGCACTTTAGACAGATATTGGCCGTCTTCCAACCAATGAAAAGGCTACAATGAGTGGCGTACCACAAGATGTCCGTACAATCGCACACCGAGTCAGTACCTACCCGCAATAGCGTACACTAACCCGGTGAGAGCGTATACTAACCAAAAAGATGGGATAGCCAATCGGTCAGGTCCTCTATGATAGGCTGCAAAGATTCCTCCTGGAGTCTTTGCAGATCGCCTTCGAAGCGGCTCGTAGCAGATTCGTCTTTATTTGTCGTCGGGGGCAAATCGTCAGACTGGGGCACCATCGCTATGGTGACGCTAGGGGGCGCTAAAGCTGTAGTCATCGCGAAATATTCATCTGAAAAGGAAAATTAGGATTTGAAAATGCAAAGAGAATTCTTTAATTTACGAAATTCAAAAAATATCAATTTTTTAAAAAGTTAAACAAAATTTATATTTAAGATTTAATAAAAACTATCTTTAAAAACAAAATTCCCATAATTTGTTTTTATCGCATGTTATTAATATAACTGATACTAGTTAATACTAGTTAATTAAGACATAATTTATGAATACATATAAAATAATAACGATAACAAAAAATATATGATAAAATATGGTATCATGAAAATAATAAATTATTAAAAATCAAGGATATTTCTAAAAATATATACTTTACTATATGTATGACAATACAAATTATTCGTATTTGGTGAACAATAGATGTAGTATTGATTAAAATAATATAAATACATTAAACAAATACTTTTATCAGAATTTAGTATAGTAATTACGGTCTTTATTAGAAACGAATAAAATGAGTAGAATTTGAATAACTGTTGATATTAGAGTTTAACAGTTATACATTGTTCTCTAAACTTCCCTTAAGAATTCATTGATTTATATAACAAAAAACTAGCGGATCAATGAGAGTTCAGTGATATTATATTCACACAAATAGTAGATAAATGCAACGATATGCTTGTACGCAGATTAATTGAAATAGATAAATAAAGTATAAGAACACACGAGTTACGGGAAGTACTAATAATCTACAATCCAGCTATAATTAGTAATCAATAATCGATGGTGACAATAGTATTATGCAATATATGACATCGGCAATCAATATTGCATCGCAGGAAAGCTTGCAGCATTGTAAATTGTATTTAACGTCACAATAGTATTACATATAAGGACAGAGTATTGTAGAGTATCATAGAGTAATATTAAGTAATATAGAGTAATATGGAATATTATAGTGTATTATAGAGTATTATAAAGTATCATAGAGTATCATAGAGTATTATAGAGTACTATAGAGTAATATAGAGTAACATAGAGTAACATAGAGTATTATAGAGTATTCTAGAGTACTATAGAGTACTATAGAGTACTATAGAGTATTATAGAGTATTATAGAGTACTATAGAGTATTATAGAGTACTATAGAGTATTATAAAGTATTATAGAGTATCATAGAGTAATATATAGTCTTATAGAGTAATATAGAGTAATATATAGTATTATAGAGTATTCTAGAGTACTATAGAGTACTATAGAGTACTATAGAATACTATAGAGTATTATAGAGTACTATAGAGTATTATAAAGTATTATAGAGTATCATAGAGTAATATATAGTCTTATAGAGTAATATAGAGTAATATATAGTATTATAGAGTATTCTAGAGTATTCTAGAGTACTATAGAGTACTATAGAGTACTATAGAATACTATAGAGTATTATAGAGTATTATAGAGTACTATAGAGTATTATAAAGTATTATAGAGTATCATAGAGTAATATATAGTCTTATAGAGTAATATAGAGTAATATATAGTATTATAGAGTATTATAGAGTATTATAGAGTATCATAGAGTACTATAGAGTAATATAGAGTACCATAGAGTATTATAGAGTACTATAGAGTATTATAGAGTATTATAGAGTATCATGGAGTACTATAGAGTATTATAGAGTAATATAGAGTATTATAGAGTATTATAGAGTATTATAGAGTATTATAGAGTATTAAAGATTATTATAGAGTATTATAGAGTATTATAGAGTATTATAGAGTATTATAGAGTATTATAGAGTATTATAGAGTATTATAGAGTATTATAGAGTATTATAGAGTATCATAGAGTATTATAAAGTAATATAGAGTATTATAAAGTAATATAGAGTATTATAGAGTATTATAGATTACTATAGAGTATTATAGAGTACTATAGAGTACTAGAGTACTATAGAGTACTATAGAGTACTATAAAGTACCATAGAGTATTATAGAGTAATATAGAGTAATATAGAGTACTATAGAGTACTATAGAGTATCATAGAGTAGTAGAGAGTAATATAAAGTACTATAGAGTTTAGAAATGATAAATATAAAATGGCAAATGGATTTCAAAGTTCAAAAAGTTTAAAATGGAAACATTTATTTGTTTGTTTATAGTAAATGCAATTCTTATAGCCTTAATTATAACTTTAACTACATTTGTATAGCCGTAACTACATCTATATAGCTGTTACTACATCTATATAGCTGTAACTACATCTATATATAAGTAAATAGCTATATAGACTTATAATGTGACTATATAATGAAAATAAAATGAATTGTAGGTGATATAAACAAATACAATTAAATAAACAATGGAATAGATATCAAATTAAATGAAGAACAATGAATAAAGCATTTTAATAAAAATAATTTTGTGGTCAAATGAAAATGGTAAATTAAAGTTATTAAATTCTAATGTACTTACTTGTAAATATAAATAATAAGTATACTGTAATTGCTCAATTGTATAATTATCAATAATAAGTACAATGTATTCAATCAGATAAAAAGAATCTCACTGTAAATTTGTTTCCATAATAAAATCAAAATAATTGGTGCATTGCTGAGATAAATTACTTTAATTGCAAAGATTATAAAACCTCTCTTTATTGTAAATATTGTAAAATATCTATAATTGTAAAGATTGTAAAATCTATCTTATTTAAGAGATTGGAAAATCAGTTTTCATTGGAGAGATGATCAAATATCTTTAACTTACAAAGATTTTAAAATCTATATTCATTATATGATTGAAAAATGATACTATCTTGCAGAGCTTATAAAATCTCACTTCATAAAATCTCACCTCATAAAATCTTCATGCAAAGATTGTAAAATATCTCTTCATTCTAGAACACTGTTTACACATTGTGAAAGAATATAAACAGTTGATTAATAAGTTTTAAACAAGCAATCAGGTGGTGAGCTCATCACATCGCCGGATTATATAATTAATTACGTTATTATTGCATTGAAATGTATTTTTAGAAATTAAAATTATCCGCTTTCTAAATATCGATGTTACACAAAGTTTGCAATAGTAATTAATGTTTTTTTTTACCATATCCTTGTAATAAGATGTAATTGATAACAATCAACACTTTATATATATCTATATATACATATATTATAATTACCGTGTGGTAAAGATGAAGAAATAAATACATTTTGCCACCATATAAACTATATATGCTTATATAAAGTATAATATCAATAAATAGATTTTTATATAGTTACATTTAAAAAAATATAATTATCTATAATTTGATAACTTGAAAAACAGTATACTTATAATTATGTATATATATCATATTAATTATAAGTATGTATAAAATTGCAGTGATATAAATCCACGATAATATAATCTATTATATTCATAGATCTACGAAAAATATATATATTCGTAGATCTGTAAAAAATATATATATTATATGTAGTCATATATTATCTATTAATTATATACACCGAATAATTTATCCTATAAAACATACATCACGATGTTACTATTGATACGTAATCAGAGTAAATAACCACTAGCCTGGTTCTTTGAATATGATATGCGAGTTAGGCTATAGGTAATGATTCATAATATAAACCACGTGATGGCACTTGTAATGAGAAAATCTATACCCGAGATGGGCCGCTTATAAAAACCAAATAAATAACTAATGCTTCCGGATGTAGGAGATTTACACATTAATCCACGGGTTCTGTAGTCGAGAATTGATAGGTACGCGTCGAATGTAATCGAACGTGAATTAGCAACCGATCTCGGGCGGATAAAGGCCGAAACCGGCTCGACGAGCTGTTGCTAGGCGTGTACCTCTAACGGTTACGGGCAACGTGAACTGTGTCAGGCGCTACGCATGCCAAAGGTCGCGCGAAACACAGGTACACGAGAGACGTAGTAATCCCACGGACGTGAATTTGCAATCATTCTCAAGCATTATATTATTATTATTATCGTTTATTTACGCGTATAAGTTTATGCTATTAAAGAACAAGTAAGACTGATTTACAAATAATTGCGCTAACGCATATTAAACGCATATGAAAAGCTCTCGAATAAGTCATACTTTCTATTCCCTATTCCTTGTATTCGAAATGAACGATATTATGTTAAATAAGTCATTGGAAATCAATTAACTGAGAGGTATGACAACATGCCTATAGCTTTAAATGACTTTCCGATGAAATCCTCCATAGATTGGTATAGGAAAGTGATATACATAAAGTTATATATTATTTCATATTTATATTTCACGAGAAATAAGGACCTCTGTATCAGTTAATGTATTATTT
The DNA here is from genome assembly GCA_964035775.1 of Osedax frankpressi. NCBI lineage: Eukaryota > Metazoa > Annelida > Polychaeta > Sabellida > Siboglinidae > Osedax > Osedax frankpressi. The sequence continues at coordinate 9,776,272 of OZ038318.1, forward strand.
GTTACTTGACAGTGTATTTTAATTCTAAATAAATATTTAGTTGGTAATTTGCATTCGTTATCTGTAGAAGTAAGAAATTACAGAGGTTTATGTAATGAATATAAGAATATATAAATTAAATGTTTTCTAATACAGACACTTTGAAATTATAGTATTAATATTTAGCATATGAATATTATATCATCAAATAAGATGATCCAGATAAGTTACATTAAATCTAAATAAGGAAATTATTTAATCGTATTATAAAGTAATTACAATATTGGTTAATTTTCGTAGATGATTTAAATAAAGTAATATACTAATTATATATACTTCATTCGATATTTAGGGTATAAGATGATAGACTCATTGACTTATAACAGATTAAGACTAATTATATAAAGACATTTCATATTTGACTACACAAGGGTTTGTAATAAATATGTGGAATGATATACAATTTAATCTGGATTAATGCAAAGTAATAAAATGTTTCATTATATGGGATTATTAATATATTATACAAATAATGTAAATTTTATGGATGTTTTTAGGATGTAAAAGTATATATACTTATAAATGTACTACTATAAATAGTATCATATATATATTCACTTAATATTTTCATATGAAATTACAAACACCATTAGTAATCGCTGTCAGCATGGAATCTGTATACATGAATACATAAATAGACTACATCATTTCAAATATTAAACGAATATATAAATATAATTGACTTACTGCATTACTGTCCTAGTTAAATATCCTGAATTTTTTTATAAAATGTATACATTTTATAGCGTTGATAACTCAGTATAATAGATTTATAAAAACAATTGCTTATCAATTTTTATTAGAAATTTACATAAATATGTTTACATTATTAATTATTTTTTATTTATTCAGGATTTTAAATTAGTGGTGAAAATTTAAAAAATTCATGATCTATAAAAACGTTTGGGATTAAATCGATGGCTTAATACAATATACATTATATTGATAAAATATTATATTTATAGTATTTACAATAATGTAAATTAAATATTTGTAATATTATGGGTTTGATCTCTAAACTCAAAATGAAATATTTAAATGTATCTAGTTTGTATTAGATACTATATTTTATATAATATTTAAATTTATATTCGGTATATGATAATTTGATAAATACTAAGCAAGTTATATAGTTTATATCAATAGATAATTAGATTATTAACAAAAATATATACATTTATGTAATAAATAATATAAAAATGCATAATATTATAATTTATAATGAGCAAAATTCATATTATTTAATAAAATTTTAGGGTGCTAATCATTGGTTATATTGATTCAATTAGTAAATAATGATTAATAATGATGAACATTCACAATACACTTCATATATAATCTATTTCAAAAAGCTCTATTATATTATATTTATCTATTAACAATACATATTATTGAAGGCAATTCGTTAATAGTATTGCGTTAATAATTAATACATTGTTATTAATAATAACTTCTCTTAATATTACATTGTATGTTAAATGTTGTAATATTATAAAAAGTAATATAATAACTTAATTAAATTTAAATATAATGTATAATATATAACTATGAAACATATTAATTAAATATAAAATAACATTTTAAATATAAAATAAATGTGATATATATATATGTTTACTTATAAATTATTATAAACAAGTATTACATTTAGCCTGAATTATATTTAAAATTTAATATAAAATTGAAAACCTTATTCGTGTTTTTTTTCGAAATACAATTTTAAACATAATTTTTGGCAAAACGGACATAAAAATGTTATTATAAATAGCAACCCATTGAAGTTGAAATACATATCTATACTTTACAAACATAGATATAATGAATTAATATATTATGATATAACAATACGTTATAGTATTCATAAATGTTATATAAAAATGTTACTTTAAAAACTAACTGCAATATATATATTTTTTATTTAATTTATATAATCTTTTAATATTTGAAAACACTTTTAATATTGTTCTAGATAATACTTTAAAACTTTAAAAATAATATTGTGTGCAATATATCTATATTTATATCCTATTATATATATATTGAAAAAAATAGTAGTTATATGTTTGTAATTATATATTACTTTCGATTTAATGTATTCATATTTATTTAACTGTTTATGTTTATAACATAATAAATAAAATCTAATATTACCGGTAATAGTTGGTATTACCAAAGTTTTTTTGAATTCATTAGTATTTAGAGTATTATCTATCATTTGATCTATCTAGAATACATATTTTAATTTAATTTAACATTTTTTAATATAGATTAATATGCATAATTTTTATCATAAATATTTTGCATATTTGATGTATAAATGATGATTTTTAAGTGTTACCTGTATATTAACGATTGGTTAAAGCGAGTCAGTATAGTACTAAAATAACAACATATCAAAGATCAAAACTCAATTTAATATTTGCCCTATATATTTATTTTCATAGACTTTTATTTAAGGGTTTCGGGATTTAACACCTATTTATTATTCTCTATTTTATATATGTTTAAGTTTATTTTGTGTAGTTTATACGATTTCCTCGAGGCCTACTAATAGTGACTCGTTATTTCTTGACATTTTATTTTCTTAGAATATTTCAAACTCTAATTATATATATATATATATATGTATATATATATATCAATATTGATATTTTTGTCAATGGATATTATAAAATCATTTAAAATAGTTTTGGAACTATTACTCATAGTATCATTTATTAACAACATTGTTAAACAATACTATAGGAGTATATGAAATTTCACCATGATCAATATTGAAGCACTTCTAAACTCATTTAATGTTATTTAAGCCAATAACTTTATATTTTTATTTCATTTTAATTGTACTTTAATGCATGTGCATTTAATATTTTTAATATGCATAATGTGCATTGTATATTAATAGCTAGAACTAGTAATATTATAACTATACAAATTTAAATTATTTAAATAAAACTTATAACCATTAATAATGAAATATGGAAAATTCATATTATAGTATAAATTTTATATACATTTATGTATAAATAATGTATTCTAATATATAAATTATAATAATTATGATTTAGAATAATATTATCTCAAATTATAAAATTATAAAAATCTATCATAAAGTTTCGGAAATCACCGATAATGTAGGAGTGATTGACGATACATGTATATAGGTATTAGATCATTATTATACAGTAATATAACTTTTTTATAAAAGAAAAGTTGTATTTTAAATGGCTGATTATTTGCTTATATGACAAATTACTAATTAAATCGATAATCACATTTAAAGAACAATATCATAGACATATCAATCGTAGACAAAACAATCAAATTCTACGATATCATTATTTTATCAGTCTTAATTTTGCAGATTAAATAACATAAAATATGTCCTTATCTTTTTACCGTAACAAAAGCATTCTCTAGATTATAGAGACTTTTTATTATTCAATGTGTCATACTTATTGATTATTATTAAAATATTATACATATAATAAATACATTATATAGTTCAATAAATAAGATATAAAGACTCCAGTTTTAAAGAGATGGTGGTATTGTCTTTCTAATCTTCCTCATAAAGATCTAAACTGTGAATTGCACTCTATGATAGTTTTTTATAAAATAACTTATGCTTGATAATTATTAATTATTATTTAGGCTTAAGTATTTAAGAACTCGTAAGTAGTTACGTATTATTAAGTATTTATACTATATTTCTTATACTAATCAGTTCATATGTGTGATATATGTTACAATATATATTAAATATATATATATTTGTATATATATATATATTAAATACAATATTTAAGTTTGTCAAAATAACTATTATTTGACATACATAGTTGCTAAAATAGTTATTGTAGTAAACCTCAGTATACAGTAGAGGTTACACAGATTTACATCATTGAACATGTGTTATACGGATAATAAACTTATATATAAAGAGAGTAACTATAGTACTATAGTAACTATAGTAACTATACTAACTATAGTAACTATAGTAACTATACTAACTATACTAACTATAGTAACTATAGTAACTATAGTAACTATAGTAACTATAGTAGCTATAGTAACTATACTAACTATAGTAACTATAGTAACTATAGTAACTATAGTAGCTATAGTAGCTATACTAACTATAGTAACTATAGTAACTATAGTAACTATAGTAACTATGACATACATTCACTATAGAAAACAATCCAAATCAATGTCGTTATAGTCTACGTTTCCAAATAACTTGAAGTTAAATTGACTGACTAACATTCAGTCTTTATTTACAAATGATTAAAAATCAATTGTCCCTTATTAATACCGATACTACACATTACCATGCCTGGATATGAGTTATTAGCAGTACTTCACTACGTAGATACTATATGGCATATAATATATATATATTATATAATAGATACTAAATATTATAAAAGATATTTCATACTAATACTATCTATGATATATCGTACTCCCAGGGTATTTGAGAAGTTAGGCAAATAAATTCGTAATATTATGTCTCTCCTTCTTTATTTATAAATTATAGTTTGTAACGTTAATATAAGTACGTAGTGATTTGTGTAACTGTTAATACGTGTGCCGTTATTAGCAGTGTTAAGTTCTTATTTGCAGGAATTACTTCCAGGTGATGTTTACACCATAAACTGCGGTGTTTATTCACACTAGACAATATGCGCAATTTCAACTTAACACCGTAAATACGGTGTACGGTGTACAGTGTACACCATGTACAGTGTACACCATGTACAGTGTACACCATGTACAGTGTACACCATGTACACTGTACACTATGTACACTGTACACTATGTACAGTGTACAGTGTACACTGTACACCATGTACAGTGTACGTAGTGTACAATGTACACCATGTACAGTGTACACTATATACGATGGATAACTAGAATCTTGTTGCACGATATATCGACTACAAATAACCAGATTACAAAATATATAAAATACTAACTTATTTATTCCGGAAATCAATTTTGACTAAATACAAATAAATATAAAAATATACACCGAATGTGTTCATGTATATGTTAAAAAACACGACTTCGATGTATATGTCCACTTTATATGAATTGATTATTTAGCAGGGCATGACGAACCCGTTGGTTTGTGTGGTTTAAATAAAATTAAAAAATAAAATGGTGCCTCACGAAGTAATAAACGTATAATAAAATGATAAATGGTACAACATTAAATAATTAAATGCATTCTTAAGAAATCATAAAAGAACTCGAGCACTCCGAAGCATTCGTTCGTCACCAGCCGTTGCCGGAGTGACTTTTAGGGAAGTCTACTTCCCTTTTTCCGAAGTCTACTTCTTCTCGAATAGTGAACCGAACATAACCCGCATCAGATCCAGGATGGTCAAGCAGGCCAAGTACGAATTGTGGATGCAATTCTGGTTATCTTTGCCTGCCAGTGGTCAATTATTATTAACCCATATAGTTAGTTAGTGGACATATTATATAATTAATTACAAGATATATTAAACACATGTAATTAGTTAGTAGGCATATTATAAATATATAATGAATTATATGATCTATTAAATACATATAGTTAGATTCTGGAGAATGTACCAACAGAATATAAACATTATATTATTCGTATATAATGATATATATATCATTATATATATATAATAATTATCATTATAATATTGTGTTTTCGTGTAGTTATAGTAATATTATCGTTATAGTTATGGTTAATATTATTATATTAATATTCATATATATTTATTAAAACTTTAAACATATACAGAATATATACCGCATATATCCTGCATATATCCTGCATATCGCACGCGTATCCGCGTACCAACCTAGAATTCGTGCGGACATCTCCCTCACGGTGAACTTTCTGCAACCGTTGTCTCTTGCGAAGGTCAACACGTTGGCGTTTTGCGAGAGGTCGAATCTCCTGCATTGGTCGACGTCTATGCGAAGCGACCTTATCATGGTGTCGAGATCGTAGCCGATGATGAAGTGGTGGTTCTGAGTAGGGGGAGGGGAGGGGGCGGACGATTAGGGGAAGCTACGGAGAGGGAATACAACGGAGCTGGTTATAAGATGGAAAGCGGAGAGATAGAACAATTCGATATTGGCTGAAGGTTCGGTGGATAGTGTACAAGCTATTTAATTAGATAAACGATTATTTCTATATAGCATCTATTAGTGTAGATGGTGGACTGTAAGTTATAAACAAAGTTAAGCAAGGTTAGAGGTTAAATCAATTAATTGAATTTGTATTGAATATAATTTGTATCGAAACTAATGTTAATCATGAATATTAAACATTATTAACATTCGTTGCAGCGACAACAAGGCAGTCTAACTTAGACATACTTCCAATAACCTAGAACATGGCAACATAGCCCGGGTTACTTATAATATAACTTATTCTCCCTTTTGACCTCCGACAAATCACAGACTGATGACAATGGCCCATATTACTACGACCAGTACTAGTGGTGCCCGTTAACATCTGACTAATGCAAATGTGGTATTTGTTATTTCACCGGAAAACTGAGATATATTGATGATAGTACCGCTGAACTCCGTGAACCGATCGATATAACCTTTGACCTCTTTCTAACCGATAGGATATCCACGACCTTTTGCCGAATTAACGAGAAGTTAGGCGCCACGATGTGGTGTTTGAAGATCAACAGAGCCGGAGAGTGGAAATTGTGCAAACCCCTCCCGGGACTGCAGTAGGAGTCGAGTAGTTCGTTTCCATCTACGTCTAGTATTGTGATGCGACCTGGGAAGTAGTGAGGGGGCGTGGTTCAGTCGATGTAGTTTGGCAAGCGTGGCGTAGTAATAATTATAAGAACTATAAGAACAATAGTATTATAGTATATTATTAGATATATATATATATATATATATATATATATATATATATAAAAATATATATATATAAAATAATTCTATGCAATACAACTTTTCATTAATCTAGAATACGATATGAACTGAAAATGAATAATAGACACCTTTCTAGATTAATAGTCTAACTTATAAACAAATGTATAGATCAATAGTCTAATATATAGACTAATAGACGATTTATAGATTAATATTCTAATGTATAGACTAGCAGACTAATTAGAATAATATAAGCCTCTAACCTATGGACTGCACTTCTAATTTCTCATTTGGATCTAGCATCTCAACGTCTATGATTACAGCAGATATATGGGGTTTAGGAGAACAGGGGGAGGGTTCTAAAGGGTAACGCGATATTTGGGGCATTACTTGAGAATGTACACATTTGGAGGGAGACAACATGGCTGACGTCAATTGGGATATATTCATTGGGATAAATACGTCGGTCGTTATTGGAGTGGATGTCACTTTGAAGGATACCGGTGTGGTTGACATGAATATGCCGGGGTTCACTGTGGAGCCAATAGGAGGCGCCATTGGAGAGGTTGTAACTCCGCCGCCACAAGATATCATTGAAGGGGAGTTCGTGCGATCGTGCAGAATGTTTCTGACTTGAGCTGTATGTATGACAATGACAAATAAACACCAAATTTGCATTAAACGCGAATATGTATTATATAGTGGATATATATATGTATATAATATATATATACTATATATAAGAATTTGCAATGTAAAAAAATATGCGAATATAAGTAAAAATATATAATTTTTATAAATATATTTATTATAGTTATAATAACATAGTATAACATAGTAAAATTATATTAAATCTCATTATAAACTAATAATCCATTTTGTATTATTAAATAATATTATAATATATATATATATATATATATATATATATATATATATTAATAATGAATATTTGTTGTGTTATATAAATATATATATTAGTATAGTAACTGTATGCAAATTCAGAATTACCTTCCATTTTAGACATATTTTGACTAAATTCCATGATGTTGATGTTTTAAATTCTAGAGAATTAATATTTTTAATATATTCTATATAATATTACTATAAATTAAATATATTTCAATTAAATATGTTATTCGTAATAGGTTATATAAGTAAAATAATAATATTACAGAGATTTATTATTAAATATAATATCTATATTAAATATTATTATTTATATATAGATAATATAAAATATTCTTAATTTTTTATACTATAATTATAATGATACATTTTAAGCATTGTATGGATATTATTTGAATATAATTTATAAATTTATTTAAATAAATATGCACTACTAATTTATTAAAACTATATCATAATATATTACAAAATTATGAATTCTACATAATATTAATAATATATAAGAACATATATGTTGATATATTGAATTAAAATAAAATGACTTTTTTATAATTTCGAATAGAATATGAAAAAATTATTATTATTTTAAAATATTGTTAATAATTTTTTAATAATATTTATATATAATATTATAATGAAATTTAGGTATCATTGTTTACCTTAAATATATAGTATATCGCCATGATATTATGTAATAATAATAAATTAATACGATATATAATTAGCAAATTTAAAAATAAATTTAATTTGTATACTCTTTACTTTAGGTGTTAATTTCTTAATTTCTTAATTTTCTTTAAGATTTTAATTTTAGATGAATATTGATATAATTTCTCCTGTAGTTACTAAAATTCATTATTTAATGATGTATTTATTTTAAATCTATAATACATGATATTATTAATAAAGATTAATTATAAATTATATTATTATAATATATTAAATATGGATTTAATTTATATTTAAAAAATATCTCTTGTATTTGATATTAGTATATAATTTGACATTTTGATAAACTTACCTTATATGTTTTAATTAATTTTGTAATCACTGTTTTTTGTTACACGAATATCAATTGTATATATAAAATACGTAAATATTACTTTATATTTATAATTCAAGAAAAATATATCCAATTATGAGCAATTGTTTATTTTTGTAGCATTATTATAGTGTAAATTAGTATTTATTTTTTACACAAAACCCCAAGATTACCAAATCTTGGCAAAAACTTAAATTGCAGACATAGATACATGGATTTATCATTTTTTGTAAAATTGTAAACCTATGTATAGATATATGTATGCATGCATGGCTTTCTTTATATATAACCAAGCCTCTGATTGTGACCATGATAATAATATATCATTAATATGATAATAATATATCATTAATATGATAATAATATATCATTAATATGATAATAATATATCATTAAATAAATATTCGTATTCCGATCAAATAATATTACTAATAGAATAATAAATATATGCATTCATTATCAATTAACCATTTATCACTATACTATTGATATGATTAATATCTATTCATAGGCATGTATATAATTATTATATCATAACATATTGTAATGCTTATCTATTTATAACAATTTATAAAAGTTACTCAAATAAGATAATTAGACATAAATAAAAAAAAGTATGGTTGTACAACCTTCATTAGTAAAGGGATAATGTATACTTAATATATATACATATATATATATATATATATATATATATATATATATATATATATACTTTAGACATAGTATAAGTTATAACTATATTGAAGTCAAAATTAATTACCAAAATAATTACCTAGTATTTTAAGATATAATTAAAAAAAATAAAATATTCTTTACTTAAAAAAGGATTCATATAACCATTCTATATCTATACAAATATTATAATTATAAGTATACAAAGATAAATATATATATATATATATAATATTTACCTAAACACATTCATAGTTATGATAGTTATCATATTTATATATATTATTTGTAATATATATTAAAAATAATATATATAAATATGATATATATATATATATATATATCAATTTTTTTAATATAATTATTTAAAAATAATTTTTAAGGTATGTATTTCAATAATAGATCCAGTGATCTTAAATATATTTATATTAGTCTTCATCATTATATATATATATATATATATATATATATATATAAATATGGCAATATTTTAAATTAAATCGTTTAAATAAAATCGTACCACTCCTGGTAATATCTTAAAATATATTAAGATATATTAAAAAACAAGAAAAGTAGAATATTATAATCCGAACCATCATTCTTGTTTCTTTAATGTAAAATTACATTATATAATAATAAGCATAACTAAAGATGTATAATTATAATTATTAAACATAATTATTATATTACATTTTTTCTTATACATCCATATGAATGTATACGATAACTGTAATTCTGAACTAACATAACATGCAATGTGGATTAAATAATTAATGATTAAATAATTTATTAATTAAACTAATTTATTGCAAAATATCAATTTTCACTTAAAATCGCATAATATTTCTATAGTGGATATGTAAATGAAAAATCATAATGAAGCATTTAAATTAAGATATTCTTCTAATGGGAATATAATTTGATATTACAATATATAGAAATTGATATAGTCATTGCTTCCAAATACGTAATCAAGTATACTCTAATGCATATACATGATTATATACCAGCATAATATATGATATTTATATCTTATACTTGATTGTAAAACGCAAATGTGTTTCTTTAAAAATGATAAAATGTACACGCGCTATTTGTATTATATTATTAATATAATAGTGTAAATCTAGATTTGTCTCTAATAAATATTATATTATTAATATAATAGTGTAAATCTAGATTTGTCTCTAATAAATATTATATTATTAATATAATAGTGTAAATCTAGATTTGTCTCTAATAAATATTATATTATTAATATAATAGTGTAAATCTAGATTTGTCTCTAATAAATATTATATTATTAATATAATAGTGTAAATCTAGATTTGTCTCTAATAAATATTATATTATTAATATAATAGTGTAAATCTAGATTTGTCTCTAATAAATATTATATTATTAATATAATAGTGTAAATCTAGATTTGTCTCTAATAAATATTATATTATTAATATAATAGTGTAAATCTAGATTTGTCTCTAATAAATATTATATTATTAATATAATAGTGTAAATCTAGATTTGTCTCTAATAAATATTATATTATTAATATAATAGTGTAAATCTAGATTTGTCTCTAATAAATATTATATTATTAATATAATAGTGTAAATCTAGTTTTGTCTCTAATAAATATTATATTATTAATATAATAGTGTAAATCTAGATTTGTCTCTAATAAATATTATATTATTAATATAATAGTGTAAATCTAGATTTGTCTCTAATAAATATTATATTATTAATATAATAGTGTAAATCTTGATTTGTCTGTAATAAATATTATATTATTAATATAATAATGTAAATCTAGATTTGTCTCTAATAAATATTATATTATTAATATAATGGTGTAAATCTAGATTTGTCTATAATACATATTATATTATTAATATAATAGTGTAAATCTAGATTTGTCTCTAATAAATATTATATTATTAATATAATTGTGTAAATCTAGATTTGTCTCTAATAAATATTATATTATTAATATAATAGTGTAAATCTAGATTTGTCTCTAATAAATATTATATTATTAATATAATAGTGTAAATCTAGATTTGTCTCTAATAAATATATTATAGTCGGTATTTAACTTTTTTTATATTTGAATATACCTAATATGATTAATTATACTAGGATGTTGATATAATAAATATGTAGTTAACTACGTTATTAACCACGTTATTACCTATAGGGATGCTTATGTTATACCATTTGACCACTCACCTTGACTACGACCCAACCTCGGCCTGACCTCAGTTATCAAACTTTCACTGTTGATAATATCCTATCTATAATAAATTGATATCCATTAAATAAGCCACCCTTTATAAGGTAAACATAAGATATTTTACTTATCTTATCTATTTAGGATTACATTAACGTGAGCAATATATTAATTTGCTAATTAGTTGTTTAAAACTAGTATATATATTCTATATATATATATATATATATATATATATATATATATAAATATAATATATTTATATATGTTTATATATATATATATATATATATGTAAATATAATATATATATACATATATATATATATACATATATATATATATATATATACAATATATAATGTATATAATGTATAAATCGTTTAACAAATATATGAGAAATGCCACAATGACTTCAGAAAACGCTTCATCTCACATTCTCACATTCTCACATATATGCCATCACAATATAATTCCAGGGTCTGATAATTTAGGTTATAACCTACAGGTATACGTTATAGCGGACATAATTTGTAATTTGTGAATAGTGTTATGACCAAATGTTACCTTACATAATGCTTTAACATAACCAAATTTAATTTTATAAATTCCTATGTATTAGAAAGGTTATTATATATATATATATATATATATATATAGATATAGGTTATCCTATATATCATTGTAATATGGATATATCATTGTAAAATGCTAAAAAAAAAGTTTTCATATTTTAAGATATATTCAACACTCTAAATATCCAATGTTTCTAATATAATTATCGTATTTATCATAAATTATGAATTTTTATTTCAATTATTTTATATAAAAAATAAATTTTAAATCCGATTTTTAACTAGTCAATAAATATTTTAAAAAGAAAATTAAATATTGATTATAGTTTTTAATGATATTTAATTAAATAACTAGATTAAATTTACAAATAGAAAACCTTTAGTTTTGTATACCTAATGAATCATCTGATTATATTAATATGCATACATGAATCAATGGTAAAAGCATTCGATATAATCACAAATGAAACCGGTTAGTATATACCAATTCCTATTTATAAACAAACATTTCGTAAGTTGATACCTATTTCCCCAAAATTTGAAAAATTAACAGTATTCAATGTCGTTAATTAATAACTTATTACTGTATATTAGTATATATTTCAAGACAATTAAAATTATATTTTGTATACACGATCTATAACAATTAAGCTATTTTATGAGAAATAACAAAAATTGAAACTGACGTGAAAATCTCCAGGTTTTCAGAATTATTTGTGTTTCTATTTAAGTATAACTTTGTATCCTTATCGTCATATTCAATAAAGACAACCGAGTATATCATATTGCTATACTCATATTGCTATACTATGCTCCGCTAGTCGTTAACTGTATATTGCGATTACTAATAAGTAATGTGACCAATGTAAATAAACATATAGCGTAAGAGGTTAATAGTTACTTTAAAACAAGATGTAGTACTTAATATAGAGGGTACAGAAAATATAGCTGGCCAAGAGAAGTAGAAGTTATGCTATATCATAATATACCGATAGAACATAAAATATCGTTTAATACGACAAATATGTATGCGATATAAAACTTGAATTCCTTCGTATGAATTGTAGAATGCGTGACATGACAGACATTCCATATAATTATCCTATACGCAATACAATTGTTACGTTTTATGTAATTTCATATCTATTTTTATTAATCAATCGCTATTTTATAATTTCACAAATTTCTTACCATATCTAATTATTCATTCTTTTTATTATGACATAAATTGTAATGTAATGCTATTTACGTTTAAGATAAGTTATATGTATGTTTATCAAATGATTAGAAAGCATAAACATACAATAATATACTTCTAAATGCAATGCTCGATTAATAATGTTATATTATAATTTTAATAAAACTGTAAATTTAAAAATATTCAACATTATGTTATATATTACTTCCACGGCTCGATATATACATTGTTATATATTTATAATGTAACGTTTACCAAGAAACCATCCAGGTCTGTTTTGTTTTTTTGATATAATACAATATTTTTTTGTAATAATTACAATATTGAAATATATTTACATTAAAAATATATTAGGTTTATTTTTTATTTTGAATAATTATATAAGATTGTATAATAGTTACATCATCTGGTACATGATATTACAAAATTACAATTTTAATAAAATATATGTAATTATATAATACTTCCTGTGCGATATGTGATGCGGATGCGATAGCTATTTGACGATGAGTGCGGTAAAAAGTGCGAGTACTGGTGCGACTGTATACAGTCTATAGAGGGGTTTTAATAATATTAACAAGCTATTTTCTCTTATTATATTTGTTATTTTTATATGAAGTCACTTTAATACATATGAGTATCTTATAAGGTATCTTATAAGGTATCTTATAAGGTATCTTATAAGGTATCTTATAAGGTATCTTATAAGGTATCTTATAAGGTATCTTATAAGGTATCTTATAAGGTATCTTATAAGGTATCTTATAAGGTATCTTATAAGGTATCTTATAAGGTATCTTATAAGGTATCTTATAAGGTATCTTATAAGGTATCTTATAAGGTATCTTATAAGGTATCTTATAAGGTATCTTATAAGGTATCTTATAAGGTATCTTATAAGGTATCTTATAAGGTATCTTATAAGGTATCTTATAAGGTATCTTATAAGGTATCTTATAAGGTATCTTATAAGGTATCTTATAAGGTATCTTATAAGGTATCTTATAAGGTATCTTATAAGGTATCTTATAAGGTATCTTATAAGGTATCTTATAAGGTATCTTATAAGGTATCTTATAAGGTATCTTATAAGGTATCTTATAAGGTATCTTATAAGGTATCTTATAAGGTATCTTATAAGGTATCTTATAAGGTATACAAAGTAAACAGGATGACTTAATAGTTTCGTGAAATCCTTTAATGTGTCCACAAAAATAAAAAATAATGTAAAAGAAATTATGGAATGCAAAAAATTAAATTACCTGGAATATTTGCTGGGTATACTCTATAGGGTATATATATATATATATATATATATATATATATATATATATATATATATATATATATATATATAAGTAACTAGTCAATTTAACTGAATTTCAAAAGAGCAAAAAGGATTCATTCCTGGAATGCACGTAATTTAACAATATACCTTCCTTCTTGAAAGCGTTATCCAGGATGCCAAAAGACTTAATAGAGATCTATCAATTACGTGGAAAGATTTAACTACGGCATTAGGGACGATAAGTCATGTCTAACATTTTCATCTATTTGATACTTTATCACCTTTTGAGGAAAATCGAGGAGTTCGAGGATATAGCTCGAAAGGATATAATATCAAAACCTCAAATCCAATGATTCAGAATTCCAATGATTCGGAATTAAAAGCCGAAACAGGTATTCAAATGCAAAATACTTTGAATTCTATGGTTGCGATTCAACCCTACAAATGTTCCAGTATTTCCCCTGCAAAAGAAAAACACGACATAAATGAATTGTCTATCAACTGAATACCGATAAAGTCACTAGAGGAAAAAGAAATTGAGAAATATGTAGGTATTCCTAAAAGAGCTACAATTCTGTTCATTATTCTCAACTTTACATCTCCAATTGGAAAATCTAGACGATTGATTAATGACTCTTTAGGAAAAATTGAATGAATTATAAGCTAATTGACGCCATTACTTCATACGATCTAACCTCCGAACGAATTGCAAATTGATCATTAGAAGAAGTTTGTGTTCCTATGAATTATTATACTCTCCTGATACATGTGACCTTTCATATGTGGTCAAGCCATAGAAAAGCTTAGTTGATAAGCTGACTGTTTAATAGTAACGTGAAGTTATAGGTTATACCATCAACTAATATCAACAAGCATTACGAAATACCAAATTCGAGAATCTATTGAATCGGTTCTGGGTCGAAATGATATTTTATTAAGCGATTTACTCTAAGGAATGAAGAATGGCACCTTATATATATATATATATATATATATATATATATATATATATATATATATATAGCTAGGTAAATAATGCTTTAAATAATTGTAGGCGCTAGACTGAAGATCAATATCGATATATCAAATTAGAATACAAATTATCTTATCATTGAAGATATATATCGTTTTCTAGTCTATAAGCCTTTTATACAAACTATATTCTCTCTAATTCAATGCACGGCGGTTCTGGCAGAGTACGACTTGATGTATCACCTGGAGATAGTACTGTTGTTGAATCTGGAGATAGATCACGCAAAAAATCTCAGCAGAACCTGAATCTTCATTCTTCAAGTACATTGCCACGACACGAATGCACATCTAGACATAATAAAATAATGCATATCTTGACTGAATACCTAAAAGTGATATTCCTTGTTGATAATATTAAAGAACACTTACGTGACAATTAACCTCACTGACTTCACATATATCTGTAATATCACTATTCCTTTTGATACCGATGAAAATAGTTTCCAATCCGTTGAAAGACAATTATCGAAGTACAAAGATCTGTGTATGTTCTTCTCTTCATTGTTGGAACCTTAGGTTCTTGGTATATTAGAAATGTAAGAATGAAGCAAGTTTTTAAATTCAATAGCAGTAGATGAAAAAAACTGAAGAGAATTTGTAAATATGACCATATTCAAAATACGATTCTATTGATAAAGTAATTATTTGCTAGCAAACTCACAGTTACTTTATATTCATATTTCATTCATAAATGTAATTGTTTATAATGTTTTATTGTTTTTAATCTATACATTTTTAATATATACAATTATTTCTTTTTTACTGTTTTTTATCCTTCGCTATTTTATCTTACCACTTAACTAAATTTCCGATTGTATAAATTGTTATATCTATTTATACTGTTTTACTTTATTGATTTTTACATCTTATATAGTTTTTGACTCCCAATAAATGACAATGGTGAACCTGTTTATACGTGTTTAAATATTAAGACAATACGCCCTTATATATGTTATATAATACATAGATATTGTACACATCATGTTCACATACACACGCACGCATGCACACACACGCATACACACGCACACACACGCATACATACACACACATACACACACATACACGTACAGTTAACAGTATTGTTTCCTATTCATCGTAGTATAAGCTATACTAAAGTATATCAATTGATATACTCGATCTAGTGTTATATCGATTATTATGTAACCAGTATTAACTGCAAAATGTATGTCTCGCGTAAACAAACATGACATCATCGTATCAGAAAACTGATGACTCATGTTATGCAAATATCACAAATAATCCAATTACTCTATTTTTCAATTAGTTTTATTATTTATTTCTAATACCGGTGCCTCCACGTTCATATTTACCTTGTCCCTTCACTTCCTTTTCTGCGATGACACGTATATTTCAAAATATTGTATTATTTATATTATTAATTTATATCAATTTTTCATTATTTCTAGTAATGATGTCAGAAAGCCAGACAAGTCTTTTTATGCCAGGAAACACATTAAATAAAACATAGAATTATCGAATTGTTTTGTATATATAAATATACAATTCAATTCAATTATATTATATAATAATAATAAATGAGATACATATCAGATATATTGAGATATATATATATATATGAATATATATATATATATATATATATATATATATATATATATATGTGTGTGTGTGTGTGTGTGTGTGTGTGTGTGTGTGTGTGTGTGTGTGTGTGTGTGTGTGTGTATGAGTGTGTGTGTGTGTGTGCACGTGTTTGTGAGTGTGTGTGTATGGGTGTTGGTGCGTGTGGGTTTGTGTGTTTGTGTGTGTATGTATGTGTTTGTGTGTGTATGTATGAGAGTGTGTGTGTGTGTGTGTGCACGTGTTTGTGAGTGTGTGTGTATGTATGTGCGTGTGTGTTTGTGTGTGTATGAGTGTGTGTGTGCACGTGTTTGTGAGTGTGTGTGTATGTATGTGCGTGTGTGTGTGAGCACGCGTGCGAGTGAGGGTATGTGTGTGTGGGGGTGTGTGCGCGCGCGCGTGTGTGTGTATGTGCGTGCGTGTGTGAGTGTGCGTGTGTGTGTGTGAGTGTGCGTGTGTGTGTGGGTGTGCATATCTAGAGTCAAGTGCCCTGAACATCATACATTGTACTCTTGTGATAACAAGTCCGCAGTTGATATTATATAATAGATAGTAATAGACTTTATATATCATTATATATTAATCTATGTCGTAATGTTTTATAAATACATAAAGAATACGTAGGCACACTACATTGCATAGTTTAAGTCGTATGCCTTGTATAGGAACCTATATATATATATATATATATATATATATATATATATCTACATCTATATATATATATATATATATATATATATATATATATATATATATATATTTATATATATATATATATATATATATATATATATATATATATATATATAAATATATATATATAATATATATATATATATATATATATATATATATATATATATATATATATATATATATATATATTATATATATATATATATATATATATATATATATATAT